>LPNX010760417.1:0-94703 GCA_001517045.1 Pseudotsuga menziesii | reverse complement strand
AAATTCAAAGTGAAATGTATCATTCATTTATAACTGAAATGTCAATTATGTACATGTCTCCAAAAGTACATATATATCCAAAAGTAACCAGAAGTACATATCTCTCCACAACTATCCAAGACTATCCAAGCCACATGTACATGTAAGTGAAATGTCAATGTACATATCTCCAAAAGTACATGTATCCAAAACTGTCCAAGCCACATGTACACATGTATCGATATGTACATATCCCATAAGACACATCAAAACTCAAGCTTCCTCTTGTTCTTTCTTGAGGGTGATCACGTAGGCTCAACTATAGGACCAGTGTGCATCTCTAGATCCTGCAAATTAAATATCAATTGTTAAATTCAATTAACTATGTACTAATACATTAGCTCAATAAAATACCATATCTAAATTAACTCAAAAATTATGAAAATGTTAATGGACATTGCATGAAACAATTGTTCATTAATGGAGATCTCACCTTAGGGGATTGGGTTTCTTGTGTAGAAGATGGAGCTGTTGGTTGAACATGAATGATGGTCACATCCATGGTCGAACCAGAGGGGGCAAGACCTGGTGGTGGTGGTGGTGGTTGTGGCTACAATCACCAAATCTTGAAATAGTTAGAAATGTGCATGAATAAACAATGGACAACAATAACCCACTATGTCGATATCATGTTCAAATAGTTGTACCTCTGTGTAACTTGTTGCCATTGTAGATGCAGCACTGACTGCTGCATCAACCATCCCTGCAAGGTTTTCAACAGTAAACTCTTGCTCCTGATGCAGTAAACATGCAAATAAAACATTAACAAAATATTTTATGCACTGGATTTCAAGTTAACTAAGAAATATCATCGAAGGATATACAAATTACCATGGTATCAGTATCTCCATGGTCGCGGATAACTTCACTCTTTCTAGGAGTAGGCCATCTCATATACACTTGAACCTTGTTCACATATGGCCTATGGGGAGATACAACTCCAAGAGATGGTCTAGGTGTTTCGGTACCAGCCTATAGTCAACAAGAGTTCATGTAGCTAGACATGGATGATTCAACGAACATATATGTATTTAAAAAATGACATTTTTTAAATGTTTAAAATGTTTACCTCCATCACTGCTTCCCCTCGTGTAGGATCTGGCATCTGCCCAGATATTTCCTCGATCGATACGACCATGGATCCTACCTCCATCATTTCTTTACCCCGTGAAGGATCCGACATCTGCAAGTTTAATAATTGTAAATATTAGACCGTAGATAACATTAGTGAACTAACATGTACAGTATGTGGAAATTAACATTTTAACAAGTATTAAAAAACTGAAATTTTAAAATGTTTACCTCGGTGTGAGATACGGGATCAGTGGATGGAATGTCCTGCCCCTGTGTAGAGTGTGGAACATGATACTCTGGGGTGTCGCTGCCGGCATAAAGCATCAACTGCAAGTTCACAAAATTAATATATTAGCTCAAACTATACATATGTGTACCAAGGGGAAAATAAATCAAGAATTTATTACAATTAACCATATACATACATCACTCAAAAACCCACTGAAGACAACATCTGAGGAAAGACCATAGCATGGACAACCACACGATGTGCACTCGTGAGGCTCAAAAGTACGCTGGGAATGTGCTGATGGTGCTGCACTAGTAGATGGTCCTGCAATAGATGGTCCTGCACCAATGGGTGGTACTGCACTAGAAGATGGTCCTGCACCATGAGGACCTGGTCTATGTACCACACCAGGGACAGATGTCCCTTCCTCACCCATATGCTGATCCATAGTGCTATGGTGAACAACGGCCCGTGCCAAACTCAAAAATGCCTCACGTGTCTATGGAATAACATGATGTACAGGTGGGACATCTAGCCCAGGAAAGTGCCTGCGAGGTGCAGGGATAGGGCGATCAATGTCTCGAAGCCTGGAATTGGGTCGGTTTTGGGGAATCCCCCCACCGATCCCCTGAAACTGCAATATATCAAAATAGTTTACATGTTTTCCCAACACGAACTCTGCATACATCTTTCGAACGAAGTACAACGGGATTTCCCAGTTGTTGTGTGGTGGCATATCAAAAACCATATACCATCTTTCCATCCAGTTATCAACGAATGGTTGATATGTGCACCACTCGATAGAGATATGTGGCCTATTTTCATTTGGGATTTCCCCCGTGCAAGGGTCCCTAAACAATGAAAATATACGCTCTTTGGTGATTTTCAACTTTTTTATTGCATTGTAGCTAAGCCCATCAGCGTACTCGTGTGTTTTTCTTTCTCTATATGAAGTAATATCATATAGTATGTTGTTTGACAATGTGATAGTCTCAACAATTGCATCCAAAGTGGATGCAAGTAAACGTCGAATTCTATCACCACCACTAAAAGCAGTACTCAAACCTCTCAACTCGTCAAGATCAATCAATATTTCCGCATTGGGGTCCATAGCCGCAACTGCAATAAAAAAATCAATAAGAAAATAATTAGAAACATATACATTGTATATAATGACATCTCTTCAAAATTGAAAATGTAAATTAAGGAAAACATACACAAACTTAAGTTTGACTAATTTTTCAAACATTAAAAACTATAAACAATAATTAAAGTTTAACACTTTTACTTTTATTTTGTATCTGTATGGTATTGATTTTTTCTTACATAGGTGTTACTGGGAAAATATATTCAACATATCAATTAAATCATTGGCATGTGGTGGATTCCCTAGCCCCACCAAATCAAATGTCCTTGAGAAAATTGTTAGAGAAGCACAAAATAATATGAAACAAGAAAACTTATTCAGTTGAGAAGTTATGGAATGTATTTACCTTGACATCATAAATCCACTAAAACGTGACCACCTCAAAAACTGTTAAAAACCTAATTTCCATTATGTTTGATGCATAAACAAAACATACACAATTATCATTTCTAAAGATTGAATTACATTCCAGTATGTTCTAAAAATCCTTTTAAAGTGATATTCAACCTCTACTTTCTTTTGTTGATTATACTCCTCAGTCCACTCTAGCATAAATTAAGAATTGTATGCACCATACAAATGTAATGAATCCCACTCCTTAGCATCTACATTTACAAGTAATCATTATTTAAATCCAAATTTACAATATTTAGGATTAGAACAATTGTTACAAAAAATTTGAGTATACCTCTTATCTTCTTTGAAGACCCTCCACCCTCTAATCTTTCTCCTTAAAAAAATTGATCTTGGTTATTGCCCCATAATCATGGAGCTTCAAAATGCAATTGAGGTAAGTGCTCACTCAAATGAACCATTATCTGAAAGACCGTGTACCCCTCAGCCATAGATCCTTCTAGATGAACTCTTTGTCTCACAAAATGTTTTAGAAACTTCATATATCTCTCCGCAAGCAACATTGTATGGATATGGATAGAACCACATTCTTCAATCTCTTCTACTATGTGTATAAGGTAATGCTCTTGAGAATTAAAAAAGATAGGAGGGAAGTGCATTTGAATATCACACATCTAAAGTCACACAATTATAGGGTAAAAAATGACAAAAACAAATGCATTGGGTGATTGAATTACCTTGTTGGATGACAATGCATGAGTGAAATCTCCTCCCCTCAACCTGAATTAGCTCCTGCAACAATCCCAAGCAATGGTCTTGCTCCAAAACACTCCAATGGCCCTTCGAATTCGCATTCTTGATTGTGAAAATGGGCCGCAGGTTCGGGACTGTGTATTTAATTTTTTTTTTATGATTTGCAAATCGCGTACGTGTTTTATAACTACATATCGTGAGTGCATTTTGTATTTATATAACACGTACGTGATATGGCTTCCTATCCTACATGTTCCATGACATGTCAGACTCGGGTTGAACCATACCAAGTGCTATGTCGGGCTCGGGTTAATGTATTTTTTGGTAACATGATCTTGTTTTTGAAAACTAGGATTGAATCTTAAAGGTCCCTCATCTTCTTGCACTGACCTGTATCTAAGTTTTTGGAAAATAACACCTTTGTCCTACAGACTTTGCAGGGTGAGGAATTGTTAAGTCCAGTTAATGGACAATTCCTTAAGCATTTCTACAGTTTTTTAGGGGAATTTTAGTTTTTCATTGTATATACCGATGTGAGTAAAACACAATAAGGACTCCATAACCCAATGGAAATTTTGTAGATTAGCAGGTAGCAGAAAAGAAGACAATGGTCTACAGGTTCTTGAAGCCTCACAAGGAGGACTTCATCCCGCAGCAGGACCCAGATGTTAGGTCATGAATTTGTCTTCCTTAGCTTCATGTTTTGTTCGTGTTTTTGAAATTTGCTAATGTTTTTGCTTTTAGGAAATTTTGGTATAAAGGTTAATTTCGAGTTAATGCCTTTAGTCTTTCATCATTTTTGGTTTTTTCCTATTTTTTAAAGCTTGCTTTTATAAAAAAATTGTGTGGAGTTCATTTTTGAAGGGTTCTATAAGGTGTATATTGATTAATGGTTTCATCAATGACACTAAGGTCAGATATTAATCATATAAACTAAGTCTTAAAGCTGGATTAGTGATCAAATGACATAAATTATATGTTTGAACTTTCTTGTAGAGCAACAGCAAAATTAATGCACTGGCACGCTACAAGAAAGTTGCGAGTGCCCAAATGGTCATTTTTCACCCCGATTTTTTCAATGATTTTGTTCCTAAGGTCTTAATCACATCAATTAGCATGTTTGATACATGTCTTGCCAAGCTAATCATGTAAATAGGTGTTTGGTCATCGTGTGAGGGAGATCGTGGCAGTTGTATGCAAATTTATGGCAAATGATGATAGTGAGTGGAACAAGGAAAAATTTGCAGGAATAGGTTACTAAGTTGAAGATTACGAAGGCATTGAATGTCGTGGTGAAGACACATTGCTAAAAAATTGGAAATTTTATAGTTGAAGGAAGAATTAGGGCTTCCCAGTGGTGAAAGTTAGAAGTGATTTGGAGAATTGAAGACAGCTGGAACGTGCAATTCGACACCTAACCTGTCAAGGGATCGACTTCCATCACCTGTATCAAGATTTGAATGAGGTATCCTGCGTGACCTTTGACAGGGTTTGTTAAAATTGGGGGTTTTTTCTGATAAAGCCCTATTATGTCAAAATTTTAAAGAAAGACATGAATTTACTCACTCAATACACTTTCAATGATGAGACATCAATCAAAATATCTAAATATGCATCATTTGAAGTTAGTAAAGTTCAGAGCAGCAACATTATTGAAACTGTTGGATATTTTTGAATCTGTGATTAAGCCAAATTATTGAAACTTGGCACAAAGCATTTCCTAAACTGGTGATAGGGTAGACTGTGTAAATTTTGAAGACAAACAGACTGTGAGAGTTTGAAGGAAAATTGACTGCCAAGACTGTGCAAATTTGAAGAAAAATGGACTGTAAAATTACTGACAGGTGCTGAAAACCATACAGAAGATGAAGAGGAGTGGAAAAACTAATAGGGCCAAGCCCACTGATCTCAGTTGGATAGATAAATTTCCAGGATGTGCTGAGCTGTTTGAAAATGCAGAATGGTTGATATTTTTTAAGAAAATTGATGGATACAATGTTGAAGCCTCTCATAAGTTTTCTCACTGTTACGACAAAGATAATGTATCTTTTGATATTTCGAAATTCAAACTGACCACAGATTTGGTGGCTGAGGCAATAGGGGTTAAAAATGAAGGAGAACTTTGGTTTAAGAAAGTACCATTTACCTTTAATGCACAAAGGTATCTATTGCCTGGTATTGTTCCGAATTGGGGCAAGGGTGTGCCCATCCATAACTTCAAAGCTGAATGGGTAGAACCTATCAAGGTTTTACAAAGTTATATTACATGTGAAGGAAGGTATGCCTTCATTTTCAAATACCATTTCAGGTTCCTTCAACACCTTAGTAGTGAATCAAAAATGAATCTGCCTTTCTTCTTGCTAAAGAGCCTACAGCAGATGTCTAGTAGAATCAAAGAACACGAAGATCATACTAGATAGTCCATTTTTCACTATGGACTAATTAAACTCATTATCAACAGTGTTTTGTAAAAAGAAGGGAAAACTTGGGAATATTTCCTTTTTTGGTCAGGGTTTCAGAATAGTCAAGAAGAATAGTCTAACAGAAAGAAGGTTGATAAAGGATAGACCTTGATCAGAAAACTAAGACAAAAAACAAAGGTTAAAAATGAAGACAGTATCCAATTAAAGGAAGTTGCAGAGCCTACAAAAGAAGATTGTGAATCTAAACAACATCTACATGATAGTGAGAACAAAGATTTGCAGTTTGTTAATAAGGAGACTCATTCTGCTCAGGATGATGCACTAGCAGAGACATTTGTTGATGATAATATTGTACTTACAGAGAATTTTTCAGTTGATGAAGAGGACACTAAAGTCCAAAAACAAATTCCAATTACAAATTTGTCATAAGATGAAACATACCTGTTTGACGAGGATAAGATTCCTGTTAATGATGAAACTAAGGTGGGAACTAAAAAAGGGATTTCACAGTTAGGAAAGATAGGGTAGCAGTACCAAAGAAAAAGAAGCTAAAAGTCATGGAATTTGCCTCTATCATCCATCAGGGTAAAACTTTAAAAATGGTAGGAGAACTTGCTCCTGGGTGGAGACCAAAGACTAGAGCCAGAAACAAGCTCAGGCTGAATATGAAGAAATTACTAAACCCTAAATTGAATAAAGAAGGGGTAACTGTGATTGATGACTCCTCCTCTGATGAAAAATTGGATGTTGAAAAGGGTGAAAGCAAAGGGAAAAAACCAATGAAATCAGAAAAAGAATCTACCCTCACTGAGACTAAACTGTCTGATGTATTTTTAGAGATACGAGGCCAAATGTTAAAGGAGAAACAAGAAGGTGAGATAGAGGTTTCTCAGTCAGAAAACAAGCTGATGGTTGATGAAAATGTTCCTGGTGAAAGTGAGACTAAAGAAAACTTAATTTTTCATGAGACTCCTACCGAGTTGCTGCCAGAAGATGAAGAAATATATAAGAGACTTAACATTCCATGGTTTCCCCATGAGATGCGAAGTACAACAGGAAATAAAACATTTGATTCTGAGGAAGAAAATTTACAAAGAACTATAAATCAGTATAAACATCAAGTAGAATATATGCAGGAGACAAAGGATGGTTTGGTTATGGCCAATAGAAGACTCAGAGAAGATCTAGATGAGGTGAATAGCCACTATCAGGAGGTAATTGCAATCTCGAAGGAGGCATTGAAAAGAAAAAGTAATACAGAGTCACAGTTTACAATGTTAAAACAGACAATCGAAGAGATACAACAACAAAATGAAGACCTCACTAGAAATATGGAAGAGATGGAAGTAGAGAAACTAAAGGCTAGGAGAAAGGCCCAAGCCTTAGAGGGGATAGCTTTGTTAGCAAAGTAAGCTAAAAATCTATGAGGCTTGTTAGCAAAATCAGTTATTTGTTATGTTTTGAAGAATATTTCATTTTTGTAATTATTATTTTGATAAAAACATTTTGATAAGTAGGCTGAAAAAGCAGTTAGGGTTTAGTCTTTAACTGATTTTTGGAGGATAGTATTAAGGGATGTCACAAAGAGGACTAAGGGTTCGAATTTTTAGCTGGCTAGAGGAGGTCTCCTGACTTGTTCATAAGCTAAGTAAATGACTCTTATGTGTATTTGAAGAACTGATTATGAAATATTTGCTCCATTTTACCCTTCAGTTTGTTCTCTAGCTTCATTTATAGCTTGTTTACCTACTCAGTTGGTAATTTCATTATTGGTTTACAGTTTTTATGCTTGTAGTGCTTGCCATTTGTGGATGAACTTCAGTGATATTTTCTGTTGGATACATGGTTATTATGTCATGCATCTTAGTTTTTCTATGCTTGTGATTTAGTTCTTATTTGGGTTATGAATGCATTCCCTCTTGTCACCAAACTTCACAACCAGAAAACCTTAAAAAATCCCTAAAACCCCAGTTTTGTCTTATTTAAATATTTGAGATTATGTTGGCTTGTTTTCTTGTAGTCTCGAAACAATTTCTGGCATAAACACTCCCTATTTATACTATTTTTTGACTTGACAATTATTTGTCAAGGCAAACTTCTCTATGAGAGTCTAATATCCCTAGTGCCCCTCAACTGTGGGGACTTTTCCCCCATTATCAACAAGGAGGTTTAACCTCAACTCAATTATGGGGACTATTTCCCCGACTTACAATGAAGGGTTAACCTCATTGAATTTACATGAATTTATTATATTAATAACTTTCCCGATAGGAACATCCGGGTACATTGAAATAAAATTATTCTCCCTATAGGAACATCGAGGTACAATATAAGATATACAAGTGAATACATTCCAAAGTTACAAATACATCAACCGTCGTAGTACTCCTTCTGGGACAACATTGGTACCTTCTCTTCCTAGAAGAAAGGGAGTCCTCTATGGAACATAGGTTTAAACTTCTCAGCAAAATCATCGATTTGTTTTCACATGAAATTCCACTTCTCCTCGACCATCTTTAAATGTTGGTGTTTGTGAACCTCTCTTCTAGCCCATGTGATGGTAAGAAACCTGTCCCAAGAATTTTCCTTGTTTGATGTCTTCATCTATCAAGTTGTTCAGGAATTTGAGTGTGCTTTCAGTTGTGTCCAAGGGTCTTCTATGCAGGTCTAATTGAGCTTCCTGGATGTGTTTTTTGGCTCCTTGCATGGTGTTTTCCTTATCTTGGATGAAGTACAAGTATGGTCATACTTTGTTTGCCTCCAGTATAATATTGTCCCAAATGAGGTGCTTTGCTCCTATTAGAGCTTGCTATCTTGAAACGAGATTTGATAATTCACTATTCTTACTCTCTAATTCTCTGCAATGTTCCTCTACTTTCTTCTTTAGATCTTCTCTAACATCTTCCATTTTCATTAAGTCCCAATTCTGTTTCATCGAGTTGATAATCTCTATAGTCTTGAGGCTCATGTGGGACATATCTTGGGATAACGAGTCTGCATCAAGTACTTCGGATGATTGGGTCAAAGGTCTTGGCTATTCCTGAGCCTTTTCTTTTATCTCCTTTAACTATTTTTCCAATTCAGCTTGCTTTGTTTCAAAAGCCCGCTTTTCCTTGGCCCAGAGCTCATCATATTTCTTCCATTTCACCTCTTTCCCTTCCTGTATGAGTAGTTTAGCTTTACAATTGACCAAATCAGTGTTTAGGGTATCCCTCTCCTTTTCTATCTCCATCAACTCAGCTATCTGAATGAGCCGAGCAGAAGGAATCTCTAGCTTTTTGTTCAGTAATTGGATAGTACCATCCTTGTCTTTCAGTAGCCTTTGGGTGGCAACACCTTTATCCCCTTGGCTATCTACTATAGATAGATACATTTGGAGTTTCTATTTTACACTCTCTCCTTTCAGATCATTTCCTCTACTCTTTTCTTCCCAATCGTCAATTTGGATATCTATAGAATAGCTTGGAGTACATCAACGTAGAGGTATTCGCTTATCCCCTGATGAAAATTAATTATGTCAGTTTTAGGGACTCTTTTTGGATATACTTTTAACTTTGCCACCTTGTCACCTATGATCATGGCCAAATTCAGGCTTCCTTTGGTAGGGTCTCTGACTGTCACCAAGGAGGTCTTCCTTCCTGGTAGTCTATCCACCTCTTCACTCAACTTTGACCTTTCTTCAAACGCCTTTTTATCGGCCTCTCTATACTTTTCTAGTAGCTTGGTTTTAGACTTATATTTTCCTGCCACTTCCTTAGGAACACTACTAAATGTGTATTCCTGGATCACAAAGGATGGGATGTTGAATTTCACAAATTTATTCTTTTCCTTGGCACTAGCGCTCGGCATGATTTCATTTGCTTCCTCAATTTTCTACTTTTTGGACATCCAGGTTGCCTCTCCTTCTTCTACATCCATGGCTTCTAAGTATTCTCTCTTATTTTCCCTATCAGATAAGCTGGTTAGATGTGTAATATGTGTGGCCATGGTTGCAATGTAGGATAGGTTTGGCTGAGGAGGACTCTCAAAAGGGAATAAAAGGTAGAACTTTCTGCCATATCTTCATTGGAAATGATTTCTTCAGGGTGTTTCATCCAATTCGCTCTTTCTTCCAAGACTTCTACTTCAACATGTTCGAAAGGTTTGTTCTTGTTTTCTTGTCTTCTACTGGAGATGATGTGATGTGGGTCGTAGTTGATTGCGGCTTCCATGTGAAAAACTTTCTCTTTGAGCAAACCTTCAACCTTTGGCAAAGCCAATTTGTTCTTGACAGTAAAAGGGCTAACTGTCCATGGAAACCTAATGTCTACATGTTTCCTTGAACTTATTAATTGTTCAACTTCGGCCACCAACCTTTGTTTGATTTGTTCCAGTGCAAACATCCTCGGTGTCAGAAATGTTCGGAGGACGTATGGTTGGAAAGTAAATCCATAGACCCTGATCACTATAATATTCTTTGAGAGGGACCAATCTTTGACTCTCCTTTCAGGGGATTATTGCAGCATGCTTTTCATCTCTAGTAAAACTCTCAGCGGCCTCCTTTGAAAGAGGGTCTCATAGACTGGAGCCATGATGACATTCATGAATTTGTGATAGTAACTGTGCATGTCCCTTGTCATGAACATCTCAAGGAGCTATATGTTATCATCATTAAAACTCAAAAACATTTTCCTAAGAATAGATTGGAACCTAAAGGTCCCAGATTGACCAAAATTACTTAGCTGGGAATTTATATTTCTTGCTAGGGACTTGTCAATTTACAGACAAGTGGGTGGTGAAGGATGACTTGACATTCCTAACACCACTTGGCTTGAACTAAGGGTAAAAATCAGACTCACTAAAGGTTCAGTGACGAACTGATTTGACTTCAGACCTAAAAATTGGCTCGCTAGGATAATTACAAACTGAGTCTCTTCATTGAACAGGCTGAAATCAATGGGGAAAGGAGGGTTTGACAACTAGCTTTGAGGTTTTAAACAGGCATTGAGGAAGACGTCTTTTTGTTCATCTAAGGATTCTTGAAAGAAATGAAGTATCTTTCCTTCATTATATTCACTAGATAGTTGGATAAAATTAGAGGGTATCGACAGAATGCTTCAGATATTGAGGGAATTAATGGGACATAGTAACCTAGACCTAGATGTGTCCATAATCATACCTTCGAATGAAGAATAATTTTTCACACACCAACTTACAAATCCAGGGAAGCTAGGGTTTTTCTCAATGGAAAAGTAGAAAAAGAAAGAACTGAACACCCCATGGGGGTAAATTCCCTATGACTGGAGAGATTTTAACTTAGCCTAAGAGGATTCTGCACTATCATTTATAATTATAGTATCGAAGACCTCGATATCCTTATCTACTAGGGCTTCTTCAGCTCCTTGAAACCTAAGTTTTTGAGCTTCTGAATCCTCCAATTCAGCCATGAAACAACAATTTTATAAGAAAAATGTACCAAGGTGGTTAACAGCTTGCTCTGAGGCTTGTCCAAGGTGACGCAGTATGCACAGTATGAAACCCTCGCTTCCCGATGCTACAGAATAATAACCTGTTTGGATCCACGTGCCAATTTTTATATTATTTCTCCTTCTTACATGACCATGCAAATTTTCTACTAGATGCGATCATAGCCGTAGATGTAGGTCCCCAAAATCTAGAACCGAGTGATCCCTACCATCGAATTTTTGCACGATCATGTTTACTTTCTTCAGCTCATGTGCACGTCCACTTCATGGGTTACAACCTTTGCCATAGATCACATACCTCCTCACTATCTAGTCATCCGATGTGGAGGGATTTACCGAATTTCACTTTTCCAAACTGAGCTTGTCTTTCGAGCACTTATGGTAAGTGAAACGATACTTTCACCATAGATCTGCCCCTGCGTCAATCTTCGTCGTTGGATAAATCCACCCTTTAATGCATTTCACAAATTCTAGCTCACCATCTTCGCGGTGCACTTTGGATTGACGAAATTAATCTCCACTGTCGATCTAGGGCCTTTGCGATCTTCACAGTTACAAGTAGCCACGGTTTAAAACATTTCACCAATTTGGAGAGGAGATTTTTGGTACGCATTTAGAAATCATGAAAATGCTTTTTGCTGTCGATTGGCATCGATCTCTGATCACGACCAACGAAAACATTTTGTGCCTTCTATGCTTTGTCTGACAGGTCTTCTTCCTCCTCTTCTACACGACCAATCACAGGTGGGTCTGCATACGACTCTAATTTTGGGGTTCTTTTCCACTCGACGGGCCATGACTAGTGCAGGTTCTATCATCCTTATAAATTCCCTTTGGATTTCTCTTTCATAGATCTCCCCTATTCTCCAAGGCTCGTTACTATTCTCCCAAGGCTTCCCTTGTTGAAGTATTTTCCAGGCCCTGCTTCCTTTCTTTCGGGTCAGAAACCTTTTGTCTTAGTTAACACAAATCAGGTGCTAACACAACCTACCCTTGAACTCTCTATGATGTTTTTAAGTGTTCTCTCTCATAATATACAACACACCACAATCCTTTTCAGCATGACCATTCGACTTACAAAATTTGCAATATAATATTCTTGGGGTATCAACATAGGGAAAATAGTTGGCGAGTGGTTCCCTCTACATATCTCACACCAAATACCCCACGTAGGAAAAGGATTTGGGGCTCTCATTTCCAAGTATTCTATGTATGTTGGGAATTCATTGCTGTGGTGACCCTCTTTCCTATAGGTGGTACACTATATTTCTTGGTGCTTCTCTTTCCCCTTATAAATGTCTTGCAAGTGGATTGTTAATGCAACAAGTTGTGTTTGTACCTAAGATATCCCTACGCTACTTTCTCCTATGGGGTATGCTTCCATATTCATTTCCAACTCGAGTGCATATGACTACATTTTCATATTCTATTGTGCCAATGGGTCACATATATGTGGAAACAACCCTGCAATTAACCATTATTTATGTTTCTCCTCATGAATTTGGAATGTTACCTTGTCCATTAATGATTTGATCTTTGGTATAATTCATAGACTGGCTCATTTTCCAACTACTTAGTTTCCTTTAACTCAATGATATACTATGACTCAGAATTTGGCTTCTTAAATTAATTTATCAATGCATCCTTTATACCACCCAAATTTCTATTTTGTATAGTGATTTGATTCTTCATATACCATGTCATTGTGTTATCCATAAAAGTGGTTACCAACTGTACCATTTTGGTATCATCATCTTGAACTTGCTTCACCTGCCATATCACCTCACACACAAACAAGTGTTTTTCTAGATTGACTATCCCCATCCCATGGAAGACAAACATCCTAAAAACAGGGTCTATCCTTTCCATCATATTCTATGTAGTAATACTGCTAGGTGTTGTAGAATGTGTCTTACCTTTCCTACCTTTACATTTATTATTAGTAGTAGTAGTTCTGGATATACCATATTTCTATCTCTTACCTTAGATATTTGGGATGCGCACGGGGTCATGGTTTCGATACAGATCCTAACATGAAGAGTGAATTCCTTCGGCTAGACTGAGCTTCTTTCCTTATTCTTCATTTGAGTGTGGAAATCCTTCAATATGAGGTCCCATGAAGAAATTTATTTCTTGATACTCCTTGTGCTACTTCTATATCTCATCCACAGTCCTTTTCCTATTGTATTTCTAGAACATTTTCCTTCACATAGTAATCCCATCTATTCTATTAGCACATGTTCTTGTTTTATCAGCATCCTTATCTCATCTTTTCTTCATTCATCCTTTCCTTCCTTTGTTTAGATCATCCTCTAGTCAGCCCCTTGTTCCCTAGTGCACACATAAGAGCTTTAATGCTAGGGTAATCTTATTCCAATACCAAAGTTCCTTTTTAACCCAATTGCATCTTGATATAGGTATATAATGACTCTAGGTACCTTCCATGTAGACCTTTAAGGAAACCTCTTTCTACTATGATGTAAGATTAGGTATAATCTACGACAAACTTATGATATGCCGCTACAAAATAGTATCCAACCAATAGTACATTGCATGTGATATTGGGTTACTCGAAGTATTAAGTAACCAAATATCTTTAAGATTATAGTCCCTTGGGCCATCTATTTGATCTATCGGTTTCGATTCAGTGAACCTCAACAATTGCTCTGCCAAAAGTATGGGAAAATCATAGAAGAATCATTCGTACCTCTCTCTGTAGATGTAATTTTGCAACCAATGTTCTTCATTGATATGGGGGTTCCTATTATTATTTCTTGTGGATTCATAGTATTTCTCTATCATCCAATATTCTATTTATTCTTTGTTGGTTTCCAACAAACTATCGGTTAATCCTCACTCTCTGAATTTTCCTTATTGGTCCACAACATTTCCACATCACCTTCCATGAACAACCATGTCACTACCAACTCAATTGTAAACTAGTTGTATGGCCTGCCAAGTGCCAATATTTCTTTGGTCCATGTTACCAACACCTGCCAAATCATCTTCCATTTAGTAGGGTGCAGGCCATGTGTCACCCTTCCAGTGGTGTCATGTGGCACCCCTTTTTCATTTCTTCACTATTTCTTGAAAACTTTATAATGTGATATTTTGGCCATAGAAGCTCCAATTGACCAAAAAAAAAAATTGTTGGAGTCATCTCGACGAAATATTCATGATGGTGTTATCTATTTCATATTTCGATACTTCCAATTTTTTACCACTTTTGATCAGTGAGATCATCCTAGATCACCCGTAAGTAGGTGAAGTCTCACTCGAAGTATCAAGGGGGGATGTATAAACCAATATTCCATAGTGTTCAAGGGATGTAAACACACATTCAGAAAATCTAATATCCATTAATCTAATTCACAACATAGTATAATGCATTCATGGAAATAGATAACACATTCACAAGAACAACATAGAATCAATCCAAGTTTGCAACAGATGTAAACATTCACCATGTTCAATATCAATGCAAAGTATTTCAGAATAGAGATACTCATTATCCTTATCAATAAGAAAGTCTTACATAACCTACATACTTCACATGAATAATTTTTTACATTCTTCAACAACTCATCATTACCCATAAATAACATCAACTATAAAGTAACACAAACATCCATTAGTCATTCATAATCTCTCCCTTTCTACCCTTCGATATCCTACATATTTATACCACAAAGCATGGGAGGATCCTATTACAAAGTATATAAAACAACTAAATAACTCATAACTAACTCCTTCCTTTTTTTTTGGTTGTTCCATTTGATGAGCTTTCACATGGTCCATCTCTAGCATGCAACCTTCAAGGCAGGTCCAAACCCACTCCAACACTTGTTATCTAATATAGATGTGAAGTATGGGGATGTAGAATATCTAAGAAAAGGTGGATAAGGATATAGAGAAAATCTAAATGTAATTTATAACTTATAATCTCAAAATTAAATGCAATACATGCTATCATATCCTCATCATACAAGAAAATATTCCCCCCATTAAGAGCATCGGTATGAATAAGAACCTAAATCCAACTTTTCCAACTTCCCCCCATTGTAACTAGTTGTACAAAATTCCAGGTGTCAAGATGTAATTGGTCCATGTCACCAGAACCTTCCACATCATATTACATTTAGTTTTATTCATGTGGAAATTAATCCCAAGCTGTAGAACAGTTACACTCACAAAAGTACTAGTCAAACATGAAAAAATACACAAAAAGGAGACTGCACATGGAGCATAACACAAAATTATATTGAATAAGTGTACATCATAAAAAATCATAAAGTAATATTCTTTCCAAATATATAATTACATCATATATTGGAAATCATAATGATTGTATTTGGATAGGACAAAAAACAGGCTTACTAAACTAGTCAAAACCCCGCATAGGTGCATAAATCACTTTCCTAATCTATCAAGATGATAACGAATTGGATGAGTGAGATGTACCATATGATAAGTGATGGAAAGAGATCATATCCATTATTTTTTATGGATAAAAATAAGGAGTATGAGTTGGTAAAAAATAAGGCAATTACTCCAAGACTAGCTTTTCCTTTTTTCCTTAAAACTGCTGAAAAGTAAAGAAACTCGAGAAAAAGTAGAAATACACTTATAATATTATGAAATGACTCTAGAGTTGTCAAAATATTTTCAAGTATATTTCTAAAGTTCTCCTTTAGCTATTTTTATAATTTGTTGACTTCTGGGTGCAAGTGGATGCCAACTAGCATAGTAAGGAATGTAGGAATATGACAAAATTGACACATTAATGTCTCCTAAGTGTAACTATGGGTTTGATTATTCTAGCACCCACCCCATTAAAATTGAAATTATGTAAAATATCATAAAAATATATCAAATTATAAATCCTAGCAACAAGGCTTAGTCACCCTTTACATACATCGTGTCCATACAACTAAGGAAAGAGGAAAATACCCAAGGGGAAAATCCTCCCTTAAACATGGACATGAACAAAAAAATTGGAAATATTGTTATCGATCATTCTTAACCACATGATAAACAATCCCCATCAGTTATTTGAGATTATTGAAAGTCTTCTCAAAAAACGCTTTGGTGAAGATGTCTGCTACCCGATCTGAATTTGCGTAGTAGAGTACAGTAATGGTATCATTATGCACAAGTTCCCTAATGTAGTGTATATGGATATAAATTTGTTTGGATTGATGTCTTTGAACTGGATCATTGGATATTTGAATGGTGCTTTGATTGTGATAATAGATGATAGTGGAAGTCTCTAATTTGAACCCACACTCTCCAAGTATTCCCTGCAACCACAAACATTTAGTAGCTACATTCACAGCTCCTCTATAATCTACCTCTATTTATGAGAGTGCAATGTAACTCTACTTCTTACTTTACCATGCGATTGGTCGATCTGCAAGCATAAACACAAATCCTGAAGTAGACTTTCTATTAGTGTTATCACCTACCCAATCATTGTTAGTAAATCCAACTAGCTCTAAGTTAGATTTTGCTGCATAAAACATCCCATGAGTTCTTCTCCCTTGAACCATGGATGATTTACTAAGGGGGTTGCAAAAATTTAGTGGGCTATTTTCTTATATGAAAATATTTTTTTCAACTAAAATATATTTTCCCAATATTTATTAGAGAACAAATCAATCCAAAATGAATAGTGTGCCATATATTAATGAGGCAAATGAAAAAAAATATTTTTTCCCTAGCAAAATATCCCTCCAATCTATCTTTGCCCCAAATTTCTAGAGAAATTCTAGTGAAATCATTCCTTCGCCCCAATTTTTTCAATAATAGAGGCTCCCAAGGGTTATTCCGCCCTCTAATTTCCTTGAAATTTAGGGATATGGTTGCATTTTCCTGTGTTTTTCTTCAATTTCATGTGACACCTTCTTTGAGCCCTCGATTTCTATTATTGCAGGGAAAATCAAGGGTTATTTTGTTCTACATAAATGATACAATTATTCATGGTTCACCGACATCGCAATATTCTTACAAGGTGAAGCTTCTAGTTGATGTGATTCCACTTTTAATTCTTCATTTTTTCTACAGTTTAATCTTCTCATAACTTCTCCATTGTTAAAATCTTAGGTCTTGAAGGGGCATGCCTCAGATGGAATTTATCATAGAATAGAAAATTGCATCACACTTTTTATCTAATAATTAATGTGGTATGATTTTTATGCTTTTTATGTACAATTACAACAGATTATTACATTGTAAATTTACCTTTTATCATGCTTTTTATCATTGATGCTTTTTGAGGCTTGTTGAATTCTAAAGCATTTTTTATTCTTAGGGATCATTTGGTGTTATTAGGTTTTTATTCTATCCTAGAAGTATTGGTTCCATGAAAGTGTTATAGAGCTCAAAATATATTATTTATTTTATGTTGTCTCATGTTTAAACTATTGACTTGAATTTATAGGTTTTTAGCGGATGCTACTCTTGATGTAGAGACGCCACATGGTTTGTACATATTCAAAATTAATTTGAACAATATTTTAAAATGTTATTTTATTAGGATCTTGCTCTGGAATAATTATTGGATCTAATGCGTTAATGGGAGTGTATATGTTCATATTGTATGTCTATTATTGTTGATGTTTGGGACGTTTGTAATATAAATGAATGCAAATTGATTATAATGGTGGGGTTATAGTGGAATGGTCATTATTTTCATTGTCTTCTTCTAGAGTTGTCCAAAGTGATATGGTACACTATTTTATTTGTATTGAGAAGTTCATGACTAGTATATTTTTTTTTTGTATTGCCAAGTTCATCAATTTTATTTGTGACCAAAATTTGTTGGGTTATGTACTTGTTTTACGATATTTTTTTTGGAAGGGTCATTCAACAGTAAAATGTTTTTTGGTGATTTGTTTTGATGTGTAATTTCTATCATCATCAAAAAATGGATCTAGTTATGTATGATAAATATATGATATAGCTGAAACATGATACTTCATTTCCATCATGATTGTATATAATATGTACATGGCATGTTTGATCTGAGATGTATACATTAGGCCATATGATATCTAGTCTTTTCAATTCACTGAGGGTGCTAAAACAATTTTACCACAATTTTCATGCTTTCAAAAATTTCAAGGACATGGATACAAACACCTGCTCGGCTTATCTACAAAAAGTAGTCTTTAACAGAGTAGTCATGATATTTGTGATGATGAATTAATTTTCTTTCATCATTGTTAGTGTATGTTCTTATTTCTAATAACCATTGCAAGTTTCTAACTAACTCTAAAAATTCTAAATCAAATGACATAATTTATATTTTGATTGTCAACAAAAAAGGGAAAAAGTGGCATTTGTATCTATAAACAGTTAAACATGTTACTTTTTTCTTACTAGAGGGTAGCTTAAAAATGAGAGATTTGGAAAATAAGCTAATTGGGAATTAATACACTATATTAGGGTTGTGGGTATCGATAATAATCCACGTTGTAATTTAATGGTTGGTGGGTGCCATAATCACTCAACAGTGTAAAGTGTTCAATTCTATCAGTTTATAGGTATGTCAAGATTTTGGTCCCCACATGTCCATTGGACCATTAAAGGATGAGATAAAAAGTGGAGTCCCCACTTTCCTTGAATCTAGTTAGTGTAGTTCTGTTTTACCAACAGTACCTCTAGTTGTGAGTGACCCAATATTGCTTGTGAAATGTATAAAAAAATCCCTCCTCTCTTCATTCATGAATTTGCTCATTTTAGGGTCTAGGATTCAAGAGAGTCAAGCTCTAATATATTCTCTTCTATTGCAATACCTTAGTAATTAGTAGAATTAAAAGGTGAGTCTTACTAAAAACATATTCACGAAGACGTTACAAGGTTTTATAATTTAATGAAAGATTCAAAAGGTTTTTACAATATTTAATAATTTAGTGAAACGTTCACCAATATTTTACAGTATATTTTAATTTAGTGAAAGATTCGCCAAGATTTTACAAGATTATATAATATAATGAAATATTCTCCAAAAAATTAAACATACATATTATATTATTGATAAAATGGCCTCTGAATCTTCCTCTATATTATGGAGATTCGCCTGTTTATTATACATATAAATTTATGGGTTTCTCTTGTTGATGTATTTGTAACTTTTAAAGATATTATGATTTATATTATCATTGTATGTTGTTGTACCCCCATTGGGGATGTGTGTTACCCCTTTATGGGATGTCTAAATTGTTTCTAGACCTTGAGGTACAACCTCCATTGTAATTCGTGGAAATAGCCCCCAATGTAACATCATGTAATATGTACTTTTGTCTCTCTAGGAGAAGTGGGCCCAATTGAGATGACATGTATGCTCAAATGTTATATTTGGTCAGTGACTTGAAAGGATATAAATAGGCAGGCACTCTCCCTCATTTATACACACCTAATACACTCTCTAAGGTGCATATGAGAGAGAGAGAGAGAGAAACAATCAAAATAGGAGAGAAAGATAGTTGTTGAACATTTCTTATTACTGCTTTTGATCATCTTACTATTATGAAGAAGTTTGCAGGATTTTCTCCTTTATGGTTTCCCTGATGAAAATATTAGTGTCTTGTGTATCTTTTATATCTTATGCATTTTTTTGTACTTGTTATTCCTTCAAATTAATATCCTAGATAATCTAATCAAATATTAAGAAAAACTAACATGGTATCATAGCCTCTGTGAAAGAAGGCACTGTGCAGCTGTGGGGACTAGGGCTTCCTAGTTGAAGGTGTTCTCTACATAGATCATCAAGCAAGGAGTGCCAGGATAAATCGCCTCACTAGGGCAGATATTTTGATGGTAGTAGATTCTGAATCAGAGAAGTTTGATTGTGTAACCAAAATACATATATAATGGCAGCTAATGAAATTATGGTTTCATGCTTGAAAACCCTAGAAGACTCAATTTAGTCATGTTCGCACTTTCTGTATAAATAGAGATTGGAGAAGGATCAAAAGCCAATAATTGTACAAGATAAAGAGAAATTATTGTTGTACATTTTTTAGAAATTTCAGCCTCACATTCACTATATTTCAGGAGATATGGTTCCTCCAAATCAGGGTTCGAGCATCCTCCAGAATACTGTCATAAACATGTGACCTAGCAAGATTTTCTATATCACGACCTAGGAAGGTCAAAATGAAATTTCGTAAGTTTTTTCATGTAGGGAACAGAATTTAGTTTCGGTGGTATGCATTTCAGACCCATAATGTGAAATAGTGACACGTGGAAGTTCGTACAAGTTCTCTATGTTGAACAGTCCCCAAAACATTAACCTTGGAAAACTCAGCATAAGTCCCACTTCGAGAATCCATTTATTCTCTAACCTATGGGGTTGGAAAGAGGATATATCAGGATATCTCAGTGAAAATTTTCATACTATAAATATCCTAAATGTCGAAGATAAAACAAAATCAATATCAGAAATTTCTGTACAAGAAATTGGAAAACTAGGGCTTTCTGTTCCGGGAGCTTCCCACCACTGTTTTCAGAAAGGGAGTACATTGGACATATTTCCTTGAAGAGGCCCATATTTTTATCAAATAAGAAGTTTGAAATTCCAAGTTTGGAAAATTAGGGTTTCTCTAACAAACCCTAGATCAACCAGCTCTAGAACCAAGTCAGACACCTCAAATCGGTAAGATCTAAATAGTTGTTATTTCCATTTGAGGTTCTCATTTTAAAATGAGTAATCACACCTATATTGATGAAAATATTGGTGAAGCTGATAAATTCAAAGTATGGAAGTATAGGAGCTACCCGATCCTTAAAGAAAATTACTTGGATCAGTATTTCAGTAAGGAATTTCTAAGATCCTAAGGGAAATGAGGCTAAGGCTATAGCCAAGAGAATCATTGGAGATTCTATTAAATATCATCTCATTCCTCATGTTTCATCCTTGAAGACACCAAAAATATGTTTTTATGCTATGATGAAGCAATCAAAGAAGATTAAGATATTGTTATAACCACCTTAAATGGCCTCCCAAGGTCATGGGATTCATTCATTTGAGAAATGTGTACCATAAGGAAGTTGATTAACTTTAACAGGATCTGAGAAGAGTGCAAACAGGAAGAATCTCAACTCATAATAAGAGAATACAATATGGGAGCAACATCAAGCTCTCATGATTCAAAGAAAACCCCTCAAGCGATGAGGAATATGAAGGACTCAACTCTTGAAGAACCTCTTATCCATCTTAGAATTTGGATAAGAAATGATGCAGTTGTGAATGAAAAAGATGATGATGTTGAAGCCTCAAGAAGGATTATACCCACCAAAAAAATAAAGACAAGTATTCAATTGTCATTTCATGATATTGTTTGGTTGTGCATTTGTTTATATTCAGTTGATGTGTTATGCATGTTTGAGTATTTTCATTTATACTACTGAATTACACATGATGGGTAAGAAGTTAATGATGTTGTACAACATTCCATTTCTACTTATCTAGATTGAAACCTATTTGCTAGCATATTAGTAGTAGTACACACTCTTAATAACATTGGGGTCAAAGGAATCTAATAGTTATTGTATGTGTACGGGATATGGATGAATGTTGTAGCATTGGATAAAATAGTTGCATGGCTATGTGACATATATTTGTCACTATTAATATGTTTTGGAAATTATGAGATGTTTCTAATCATGCAATTGAACTTGAATTGTAGATCATTCCTAAGAACAAGTAATGATAGTTCAGAAGAGGAACCTAAAGCTTCTCGGGTCAGCGACACCATGGCGAAAGAAAAGGCTTTAGAAGAATATAAAGAGAATGATAGATCCACCTCGAGAGATGAATACCACCTTGGGCATCAGAAATCCTCCAAGATCAAGAATTGTATGATGAGACTTCCAAAGAAAGAAAGAGGTCTTAGACACACTCTAGTTATGTAACACTGTTGAGTGACATCATTGATGCAAAGCCTTCTAGCTATGAAGAAGTAGCTAAGAAGAAAGGAGACTATGATCAAGAGTACCAGTTGATGAAGATGAATTATCTCTAGGATGTCATGTCAATACCTAAATGGAATTATGTAGTGTCTTCCATAAGGATCTACAAGATCTAGCATGTAGTAGATGCTACCATCATGAGACAGAAGGAAAGATTCATAGCACAAGGATTCTCAATGAAAGAAGGCCTTGCACGAGCTCAGAAAGCACCCATGGGATAACACATACAGTTACATGAGGACCTTGAATATCACCTATAGTGATGAAGATATTAAGCTTTGCTACAAGGTTAAATATGAAAGCCAATAGAGGATGAAAATCTCATAGATGGGTGTGAGAATAATTTTTCAACAAAGTTCAAGATAGAGGATCTTGGTATCCAATGACCCTAGATGGATAGATAGAATATTAGTAGCATAGGAAGGTACTTGTAACTGGAGTACAAAATGTTTCAATACATAGAGTACAAAAGGCAGATGGAGAATGATGCTTCACTTTAGAGGGAGTGACTGTAGAATATCCTTAGGTTCGACATGGTATGATAGGATTGAGAGCTTCCTCAGTAGTTTGGGCTTTACCAAGAGTAAAGCAGATTCCAACATTTACTACAAGTTTGAGGAAGGAAACCCAGTGATACTTCTACTACATGTATATGACCTGTTTTTGACAGGTTAGGATGGGTTAATTCCTGACCCAAAGAGGAATATTGCTACCAAGTTCTAGATGAAGGACATGGGTATGATGCACTAGGAATGGAGGTGTGGAAGAGTGCAGATGCAATCTTCCTTCAACAAGGGAATCATGAGGTGGATATCCTGAATAGGTTCAAGATGATGGACTACAAGGCCATGGCCACACCTATGGAATTGAACCTAAAGCTATTGAGTGATGCTTCATCAGATTCAATTTATGCCATGATGTATCATCAATTAATTGGATCCTTGATGTACCTGACGAATACGAGACAAGATATTTTCTTTATTGTGAACACATTGAGCCACTTCCTGACGGATCCAAGACATGTTCACCTGATTGTTGCAAAGCATATTTTGAGATATATGAAGGGTATAGTTTATTATGGGCTCAAGTATGATGTGAACTAGATGATTAACCTAGAGGGTTATGTGGATTCAGACTGGTCAGGAAGTTCCATTTATAGGAAGAGCACTTTGGGGTGTTGCTTCAAGATAGGATCATGTGTGATATCTTGGTTTAGCAGGAATAATTCCTATGTGGCACTAAGTACAGCTAAAGAATAGTATGTTACAACTTGGTCGGCTAGTTGTGAGGAAGTATGGCCGACGAAGCTACTGTTTTATTTGTTTGATCTTCGGTTAGATTCTAGTTGTATATATTGTGACAACCAAAGTTGTATGAAATTTTCTGAGAACTTGGTGTTCCATGAAAATTCAAAGAACATCGATATAAAGTATCACGATATCAGGGATATGGTGTAGAAGCTCCAGTATGTTGTGATGGACAACCAGATAGTCGATGTATTGACCAAGCCGCTCTCGAGAGTGAATTTTGAATACATCAGAGAGAAGTTTGGTGTACTTCGTATCAAGGTTCCTTCCAAGGGGAAGTGATGAATCTTGAAGATGCAGATATACATGGGATTTTCTGACATGGTGGTAGGTTGGTCCTTCCATGGTGGTTGATTTAATTGTCGGGAGTTTCCGACATGGTGGTAGGTTGGTCCTCCCATGGTTATTGATGTAATTTCCAATATTTTTTGACATGGTGGTAGGTTGTTCCTCCCATGGTTGTTGATGTAATTACTGAATCTTTTTCGACATGGTGGTATTTTAGTCCTGCCTTAGCTTTTGATGTAATTGTTGAGGCTTTCCTAGATGGTGGTAGGTTTGTCCTCCCATGCCGGTGGATGTAAGTGTTGTGTTATGTGTATCTAGGTTGTGCTCCATGTGACGATGAGATGATATGAAGATGATGAGGTAACAGTGGGAGATCCTTCATGTTTTGTAGAGGCATATAATTAGGACTATGGTGCTCCTTTAGGTTTTGTAGAGGCATATAATCAGTCTTGGGAGATCCTTTAGTTTTTTTAGAGGCATATAATCAGTCCTAGGATGCTCCTTTAGGTTTTGCAGAGACATATAATTAGTCCTGGGAGATTGTTTAGGTTTTGTAGAGGCATATAATCAGTCTTGGGATGATCCTTTAGGTTTCACAAGGGAATATATTCAGTCCTAGGAGATCCTTCAGGTTTTGCAAGAAAATAAGTCCTCAATTATACCTACTTGATGATTTGAATACGTACATAGAGTCTAGTCCTACATCCAACATGAAAAAGGGTGGCACTGTAGAAAATTCTGATGATAGATAGTATGGTACGATTATCAAATTATAAGAAGATGATGGTAGAAGCTATGATGAAAAATCTATGACTCCATGATGATGACAATGCAATGAATACTTGACCAAATGTCTTGATGACTATGTAGAGAGAGAATACCTTCCTAGTTAAGAGGGAGTATTGATGTATTTGTAACTTTAGAAGATATTCTAATGTATATTATCATTATATGTTGTTGTGCCCCCATTGGGTATGTGTGTTACCCATTTAAGGGATGTCTAAATTGTGTCTATGACTTGAGGTACAACCTCCGTTGCAAGTCGGGGCAATAGTCCCCAATGTAAGATCATCTAATATGTACTTGTAGTCTCTCTAGGAGAAGTGGGCCTCATGTGAGATGAGATGTAGGATAGAATGTTATATTTGGTCAGTGACTTGAAAGGGTATAAATAGGGAGGCACTCTCCCTCATTTATACACACCTCACACACTCTCTAAGGTGCATGAGAGAGACAGACAGTAAAAGGAGGAGAGAAAGATAGTTGTTGATAATTTCTTATTACTAATTTTGATCATCTTACTATTCTGAAGAAGTTTGCAGGGTTTTCTCCTTTATGGTTTCCCTGATGAAAATAATTGTGTCTTATGTATTTTTTATATCTTATGAATTTTGTTGTACTTTTTATTTTTTTAAATAAATATCCTAGATAATCTAATCGGATCTTAAGAAAAGCTATCAGTTCTTAAAATTATCCCTACCTCGAACAAAGTTCAGAATTATTTTAGCTTATTTCCAATGGATTTCATGAGAATGATCCATGTGTTTGGAATCCACACTCACTGCATAAGAAATATTAGTTTGAGTATGATTCAAATAAAGAAAACACCCAATCAACTGCATATACATTGTATTATTTACCAATTGAGTAGAACTTGCTTCTTCAAGATTAACCCCAGGAAGGAATTGAGTCTTGTTTGGATTGAAATCCTTAATGTTGAAATTGTTTAGGATATATAAATCATACTTGGAATGATGTACCTTGATCCTATCATATGATTGATAATTTTCAAGTCCCAAAAATTGACTCAACAGTCCCAAATCTGTCATGGAGAAGGCATGGTTCAGTGCATCCTTCAAGGAGGAAATCTCTTTCATGGAGATTCCTTTCATCAATAGGTCATACACATACAAAAAAATAAAGATTAAATAACCATGGATCATCTTCAAATAGACATTCGAACCATACTTGCATCGAACAAATTTCTGTGACGACAAAAAGCCATCAATCTTGGCATACTAATCGTTGGGGGCTTGTTTTATCCCATACAATGATTTCTTTAACCTGCACACTAAATATGTATTAGAAGAAAAGCCTTCATTTTGATGCATATAATTATCTTCTTTCATATCTCCATGCATAAAGGAACATTTCACATCCATGTGATGCACCTCTCATTGCCTTGAAGTTGCAATGGCCAAAGCTAGCCTTATGGAGTCCATCCTTTCCACTGGTGAAAAGGTCTCATGGTAATCAATAGCTTGAAATTTTGAGTAGCCATTAGCTACCAATATTTCCTTATATTTCAAAGGTGAATCATTAGCAACAAATTTGGTTTTATAAAACCACTTACACTTGACTAGCTTTCTCGATGTGGGGAGATTGATTAGTTCCCATGTATCATTCTTCTGGAGTGATTTGTATTCTTAATTCATGGTTGTTTTCCATAATGGATAATATGATGCATATTCATATGTATGAGGTTCTGATTCAACAATGATATATTACTTCTCAACAAAGAAAGGATATTTCACAAAAAGGGCACTCTCAAAATGAGATCTAGTCCTCCTAGTGTCACTGGGATTCCCAGCTAGTTACCTAGTTGTATGAATGGTCCTTTCTCCCAATTTAGTTATTGTAGGAATGTTAGGATATTTAATTAAATCATAATTATAAGAAATATTATAATCATAAAACTCATTAGTATCTTCACTTACATTCAGTGGTTGTGCTGATGAAGAGGACTCTCCAATTTTTGTTATTGTTAAAGGCTCTTCTTCAAATTGAACACTCCTTTCGATAAAGGCTCTTTGAGTGCTCAAGATAATAATAATATACCATTTAGAATATTTAGAATACCCAAAAAATAGGCATTCTTAAATTTTGGGTTGCAAATGTTTCCTCTTTTCAGTTGGAATTCTAGGCAAAGCCTTTGAGCCAAAAATCCTGAAATGGGTCACATCTGGCTTGTTACCACTCCAAGCTTCGAAAGGAATGATTCCATAAATTTTCTTGGGAGGCACCATTTTTTGGTAGGATGCAAAGTTTATTTCTTCATCCCAAAACTATGGTGGAAATTTTTTTGAGTCCATCATACATATTTCCATCTTCTTGAGTGATCTATTATTCCTCTTAGCAACACCATTTTGCTAAGGTGTGTAAGGAATAGAATGCTTCATATGGATAAGTGCATATCCAAAATAATGGATGAATTCATAATTTACATACTTTCCATGATTATCATATCTGAGGATCTTGAGTTTCCTCCCAAACTGGTTCTCAACCAAGGCTCGAAAGACCTTGAAGAGGTCAAAAACTTCAGACTTATGCTTTACGAAGTAAAGTGGACAGTACCTGGAAAAGTCATCTATGGAGGTCAAGACATATTTTTCTTGACTTGTGGACATATGAGGGAATGGACCAACAATGTCACTATGGATTAACCCAAGGGGTGCATAGGTTCTATCGTGACCGACTCTCTCATACTTGTGCTCTAGGTGTTTTCCTAGGATGCAACCTTGGCAGACTCCTTTAGAAAACTTGATCTGTGGTAATCCTATGACCATGTATTTGTCAGTTAAATATGAAATATACTTGTAATATAGATGGCCAATTATATAATTCCAAATATTTCTTGGTTCATTAGATTGAGTAAGAAGAGAAGAGGGGTTAGAGAAAGGTAGGAAATGGGAAACTTATACACTTTCGAACTGTGATCCACAACACCTTTTTCTATAACTCTACCATTCGAAATCTATAAGATTTCAACATCATTTTGAGAGGAGACAACCTTATTAGGAGACCCAATTTGGTTCACATGATACACTGACAAGAGATTAGCAGCAAGACCTGGGACATACAACACATCATTGAAAGAACCGTGGTTATGATCAATCCTACCCTTCCCATTACTATTAGTGATAGAGTCATCACCCAAAACAATTTTTGAACCTTCCAAATAATCAAGAGAGGAGAAATTATCCCTTGTCAAAACCATGTTCCTTGAAGCTACAAAATCAATGACGAAGGTCGTTGATCTCGAAGTGTTGGAAACCAAGGAATGAACTCTCTCCTTGTCATCTGCATTTGATCCCCCTTCCCTATTCTTTGCGCATTCAGGAAGTGACATGTTGTTCTTCTATAGGAGTTTATTCAACATGTCGATTTGCTTCTTCATACAAGAGCTCTCATAATGATATCCCTTCTTGTAGTATGCACACTCGCTCATTTCATCTTTGTTCTTCTTCTTATGGAAGTTTTTTTTTGAGCCTGAGGACTCCTCCTGAGACTTTTAATTGTCTCTCTTTTGTTTTGGTGGCTTATTTGAATTGGATTTATTCTTTCCTTTGGAATCCACCTTTGAAAATACAGAAACCAATGCTTGGTATTTGGAAGTTTTGATGGTGCCCATCATTACCAATTTATATTTCTCATGAGTGAGGGATTCCATGAAGTCAGCAAGCTTAGGCATCTTCCAGGCTCATGCTATAAATTTGGTGGCATGGAAGGTCGAAACAAACACAGCGTAGTCAGGACCAATCTTTGAAAGTATGGTAAAGACTAGTTGTACATCCTTCTTTTCGATTCCACACTATTTTAACTACTGAACAAGGGCCTTAAACTTGGAAAGTAGACTTGCAAGGATTCGAAGCTACTGGGACTCAATGAGATCATCTCATTCTCAAGTTGAAGTCCCCTCATTTCATTTGTATTTCCAAATATAGTCTCAAAATTCTCCAAAACCTTGTTTGGTGATGTCAATCCATCAAGATGGAAGAGGAGGTCTCTTGAAATGCCCAAACACAAGAGACCATAGGCCTCATCCCCCCGGTTGTGCCATTTAATTTTTTCTTCTACTGCATCGGGCTCAGCATCAGTTTCCATGGCCACTCTGTAGATTCCTTTACTCCTCAACAAAATATCCATCTCATCCTTCCATTCAAAAAAGTTGAATGTAGTCAATATGATCCTTTGAGATTAATCCATATCTTAGCCAACTGCACCCTTCAACTAGCAGAATGTGCTTCTAGTCAGTGATGTCGAACCTGTAATAGAAATTTGGTAGGAGAATAATCAAACTACCAAGGCTTTGATACCATGTGGAAATTAATCCCAAGTTTTAGAATAATTACACTCGCAAAATTACTAGTCAAACATGTAGAATTCCACAAAAAGGAGACTGGATATGGAGAATAACACAAACTTCTACTGAATAAGTGTACATAATTCAACCACATAAAGTGATAGTATTTCCAAATTTATAATTACATCAAATATTCAAAATCGTAAGGATGCTATTCGAATTGGACAAAAAGAAGGCTTACTAAACTAGTCAAAATCCCCCATAGGTGCATAAATCACTTTCCTAATGTGTCGAGACGCTCATGAATTGGATGAGTGACATGTACCAGCTAATATGTGATGGAAATAGATCATATCAATTCTTTTGGATGGAGAAAAAGAAGGAGGATGAGTTGGGCAAAAAACAAGGTAGTTACTCCAAGACTATCTTTTCATTTATTCCTTTAAACTACTGAAAAACAAAGAAACTTAGGAAAAAGGAGAACTGTGTTTTTATGATTATGGAATGAATACAGAGTTCTCAAAATATTTTCCAGGATCTTTCTAAAGTGCTCCCTTTTCTATTTTTAGCATTTGTTGACTTCTTGGTGCAAGTGGATGCCAACTAGCATAGTAAGGAATATAGGAAAAGGAAAAAATTGAAAAATTAATGTCTCCTAAGTGTAACTATGGGTTTGATTATTCAAATAGTGCAAGACATCTGTCGCCCTTCTAGTGGTGTCATGTGGCACTCCTTTTTTCATTTTTCCATTATTTGTTGAAAACTTCATAATGTGATATCTTGGCTATACACTCTCCAATTGAGGAAAAATGAATGTCATTGGAATAATCTCGACAAGCTATTGATGAATGTGTTGTCTATTTGATATTTCGAGACCACCAATTTTTAGCACTTTTTAACCACTTTTGATCAGTGATATCCTCCTAGATCACCTTGAAGCAGACAAAGTCTCACTCGAGGTATCAAGGGGGACTTTAGGAACCAATCTTCCATAGTATTGAAGGGATGTAAACATATATTCAACAGATATAATATACATTCATCTACCTCGCAACATAGTATAATACATTCATGGAAATAGATAACACATTCACACCAACAACATGGAACCGAACCAAGTTTGCAACATACGTAAAAATTCACCATGTTCAATATCAATGAAAAGTATTTCAGAATAAAGCTACTCATTATCATTATTAATAAGAAAGTCTTCCATAAGATGCATAGTGTGTATTGATCCTATATTTGTTATCATTTTTGGCATTTAAACTATTCATTTAAACACATATTTTATTATCTTTTTTATATTTTACGACACACAGATCATTATTCAGCCTCAGGTATGAGTATATTTAAGGTTTATATGAAATCTTTTTATTTATCATTTTTTATGGTTTTATTAATTAAAAATGACATTATTAAAATGAATTTGATGTGTTAACTGATTTATATTATTGTTTGCATATTTTATAATATTTTTGGGCTAAATTAATAAACAAAATGCATTCATCCTGCCTTTCGCACAACATGTCTAGCTCAACGTCCAGCAGATAGACACTATGTTCGCCCTCGATCGACGCCCAGCGTATCCAGCTCACGTGTCAGCCTCCCATTTAGCTCTCCATCTAGATTTCCCATCATATTGCACACTGCTGAGAATTATCTTTGGGTATTTAAAACATGAAATAGCTGCAAATGATCTGGTTATCCACACATCTGGTGATGAATTTGTGTTCTAGATACTTACCAGCCTGCTTTCTCCTTTGCTCTCCACCGCATTAACCATCCACATGCTGGATTGATGCATTCAAATCACGCCCTAGAAGATTCGCCACTACACTCTCCTCTGTTCACCATCAGTCACCTGCTGCACTCAAGAAGGAAGTCGTGCGCTGACTCAAAAGATCATTCACACTGAAGAGAATCACGTGCACCACCTTTGAAGACAGTTCACACTGAAGAAGGGAGATTCCTGTGCATTGGCCTGTGATCAGTTAAACTCCTTTAAGATCGACTAAATTTAGACAGCATTCAACCTCTAAAGGGTCGACTTGCTCATCCCTTTCAATAATTACATATAGCATCCTCTATGAGAGAGTTGGAGTTAGCTAGAAAATCAGTCAGTTAGCAGACTTAGGAGAGAAGAGTTCTTTCTGTGATTTACTATTGAACATTGTATTTATGTTCCACCATCTGAATAAAGAGATGTATGCATTGATGTTGAAGATTGTGTTTGAGTAGAACTTAGCCAGGCATCACCCCTGATTGCTGAAAGGGCCCCTCATCAACCAAAGGTTTCTTTCTTGTTTCTTTCTTTTATTTTTCTTGTTGTATCTAGTTTAATTCACACTCTATTTTATTTTTGTAATGCAATTTTATTTCTGAATTAGATAATTAACTGCGTGCATAGTTTGTTTCCGGTTTTTCTTTTAGTCATTTTATTTCTAGTTTATTGCTTGTTTTATTTGCAAGTTAATAGATTGCTGTTTATCCAATTAAGTAGATTTAGTTTTGTTTTTCTGTTTTAATTATCAGTTTATGGAATTTACATTCCAGTTTAATATGCAATTGTTTCTTTATGCTTATGTACATGAATTTGTTTAATTTTATCTTACTGATTAGATCTGCTTAATAAGTAGGTTTATTTATTGTTTTATGGATTAGAATTACATCTGCATGACTTCAGCTAAAGATTACCTTAGTTAGGTTAGTTCTTACCATTTTAACTGTGCTTACTGTCATTCGGACAACATGTTCAGTCTGTTATTCAGCCACCCCTTTCAGACCCACAGTTCAATGTGTCATTCAGTCCTTAGTTATGTATTTAGTGTTTTTTTATGTATTTTAAGATTGCTTTTAGTTCTATTTTGTTGATGTCTGAATTATGTTTTGACTTTAATATTTAGATGCTAGTTTTATTTAACATTAAAATTAAAATCTAATTGTTTTAGGTTATTTTTTCAAGTTTTATTATTTTTCCTTATTTCTCTTTTTGCCTTGAATGTGTGTCAAGCTGTTTTTGTTTCTTCAATATTATTGTTGATTTTGTCTTACTGTTGTATTATTTTGTATTTATGTTTTTTAGATTGACTTATTTGTTTGCATGTGAGATTTAGTGTTATATGTGTTTTCCTTAGTATGTTTTTAGGTTGTCTCTTTTATGTTGTGTTATTGTTGAAAGAACTTGTAGGACAAAACCTAAAGATATTTTTTTTATTAAGTTTTCTACTTGCTTTTCTTATTAAGTTTCTAGTTTCTTATAAGTTAAGTCTTCCTTGTACCCTAGTTTTCCATTTGAGTATTTAATTGTTTATTATCAATTGTTTAGTTTATTATTCTGTCCTAGTTTAATTACTTTAATAATTGCATTTTTTAGGAGTTTGACTCAGTTTTTCATTTTGAAAGATCTTCTGATCTTTTGTTTGTTAAAATATCTCCACGACACCATCAGAACCCCTCTTCCTTCGCATATATTTTGTGTCAAATCAAAGCTTACCAACCCCGGTTGATAATTAAAGAATAGGTGGATTAATTTAGACATTATAACACCCACCACTTTTGGCGTCGTTGCCGAGGAGTTGTTCTGTAAGGTAGAGTAGAATTCTTTATGAAGCTTAGTAATAGGTTGGTAGCAAGGGAGTGATAAGACGAGAGGTAAGAACCTACGCATCTGTTATAACGGGAACCCCCAAATCCAGCAATAGTAGTAACATAGGGTTTATTTAGTTTAAAAGTCTTTCATGAGTAGAATTAGAGATCCTTATGGTATATTTGTTAAGAACGGAAAAGTTATTGAAGTACCTACTAACTACCATAGGGGATGTAATTCCTTAACTACTAACTCACTAGAAAGGTATCGAAAGACACCTACAGGACGTAGTTCTACCCTGAAATCTAAGGAGTCTCTTTTAGAAGACCTTACTGGAGAAGCCATAGAAGAAGAAGAAGGAATCTTGGCAGAAGGTCCTAAGGACCCTGTTCTTGAGAAAATTCAAGGGGATTAACCATTAGAAACCTCCAGCACTCCATTAGTTTCAAATCCAATTAACACAACTTTTTCACTAATAGGAGATCTGAATTTCGTTGACTTTGTTGATCTTGCTCAAGTAAAAGATCTCTTAAGAATCATATCTATGCTATATCCAGCAAGGGGAGTGTCTATTTAGAAATTTGTGGAAGTCCAATCTACTATACTTCCATAGAGGGAAGCATGGATCTAGAGACTTGGGAAAATCCTAGTATAGAAGAGCAGCATTCAAAACTCTTATATGGTCATTCAGAGTCATATCATGCAGAGCCGTACAAAGGTATCAATAATTAAGACATTGAGAAGTAGTGTTGTGAAAAGACAGATATGATGCAGTTAGTAGAATATGAGTCTCAACTATCATCTTCACATATAGAGTTGCCTTATGATTTGGAGCTGCTGGGGCTTATACAATGAGTTATCATCCGGTAATCCTTGATGATCAGTATGATGGTGTAGTCAATCTGCATCATCATTTCGATTTGTATATCAACCCTATCCATTCATGGATAGAAGAAGCCTGTGCAAGCACCTACCCATTTGGGAAGAAGTTTGATGACATCATTCATGCCTATGATTTCCCATCCATCCCACCCATTCCAAATCATCACGCAGGTTTTCATTTTCCGAATAAAGTATCCTTACTTTAGCTGGTAACCAAATACAAGGATCATGCATAGAGTCGGAAAATAAGCTCCTTGAAAAAAAGCATTTACTTTCCACATTTTTTTGTACCTAGCTATAATAAAACTTTTTTTCATTAGTTAGTTACATTTATTTTGTTTAAATAAATCAGCTTAATGGTTCATTTGGTTTTTATATAAAGCTTATGCTACTGAGGTTTTCTTGTCAAGTTGAGATGTTTTTACAGGGTGTATAAACCAGATATTCTCGTGTTCTCGTATCCTCTCCTTGGCATATGACCATATCAAGCACACATCCCGCAATTGGAGCCAGATGTTACCACCTAAGTTGTACTTAGTAGTTTTTTATCAAGTGATCCTAGTGAACTGGATAAAGATGATTTGTTCAGACTTCAGAAGACTTTATGAATTGCTTCTAGGAAGTGCTTGTTGTACTATATCACATGTTCATACCCCGTAGGGGAGTTGTAATTAAATGTTTTAGCATGATAGTGTCTATAAAATACTCAGTCTATTAGAATTTATTTGTCAATCCGATCATCCCAGGGTGTTTTTTCCCTTGGTTATTATTGGTTGTTAAATAAAGGACTGATAATTGCTAAGTTTTTCACTCAATACATCCAAAGTTGGGGTGGTTGGCTTGGAATTTAGGCCTATTGAGGTTATTAGAGTCTATGTGTCAATGTATAAACATGCTAGGAGTCATGGTCGAGTCATATGAACATGTCTAAGTCCCCCTAGGTTTTAATTTTTTTTTAAAGTTTTTTTAATTTTAATTTTTCCACAAAACTTAGGTTATTTTTTAATAGTCTAATTGGAAAAATTTGTTTTGTAATAAAAGTGGACTCGAAAATCAGTTTCAGTCATGGGGTTACTCATTTTCAAGCTTAGAGCACCATGCAAACCTGTAGACCCACTTTTTCTAAGTTTTGAGTGATTTGTCCATCACTCAGGTCAAAAATCCCTAAAAATTAAATATTGATTATTTAATTCATAAATTAATTAAATAATGGAGAAAACCCCAAATCCTAAATCATTGGGATTTGCTCTGATTTGACTGAAATCAGTCTCATCGGCTTGGGATTCACTGGATCTGACAATTCCCTAACAGAAGGAGGTGATCTCGGTTGAACAAAGAGTACATTTATGCATGCAATCTTGGGAACTTCACCCTCTCTCGCTCCTCCACATGTGTGGGCTCATCTGGATGAGTTTTGGTGGATGCTTCAGTTAGCAGGTTGAGCTGTCAGTCAGATCAGCTCTTCAATTAACATTTGCACTCAGTGAAACTCAAATTAGACTCATATAGACTCAGATCAGGCTTAGATTCACTCCACATGTAGCTGCAGTCTCTCTCTCCTTGGGATTTGCGCCCCCCTGGGCTAGATCTCGTTTTTTTGCTATAAATAAAGCATAGATTACCTCTTCCAAGCTAGTTAGAACTGGGATTGAGGTGTTGTTTCTATTTTACTACTATTATTGTTCATTTTAAATAAAGAGAAGATTTGGAGGAAAGACGGTGTCATGTTATTGTGTGTGTGGATGAGCATTGCCATGTTTTACTGAGGTAACCTGTATCTATGTTCATAATTTGCTGATTGTTTGTAGATTCATTACAAAAGATTGATAATAATTTTATTATGATCTTGATGGGAAAGGAGTTTGTTAATCATTTTACTGGCCATCTCTTCCCTTTTGATGCATGTTTAGAGATCTAGATTCAACATGTTTTATAAGTTTATATGCATGTTATTCTGAAATCTCTGTTTATGTATTAACCGGATCTCACAAGCATTTTGGCAAGTTTTTGGATTCAGTTGCAGGTTCCTAGCTTGGAGAGGGTGCTTATATAGTTTTATTCCTCACTTTCTCAAAGGCATAGTCCCTCAACATTCCACCATAAAGCTCCACGGTTGATCTTCAAGGCTTCCAGCACTCTTTCTCTCTCTTCCTCCTTATAAAAAGCCAAATCTTACCTAGTTACTTTGGTTACATGATTTGTTATCATTTAGATCTATCATATTAAATTAAAACTTGCATAGATATATTATTTCAAAGCTCATAATCAATATCTCATTTCTAAAAGGTCTAATTAAGCATTCTAGATCTAGTTCAGGGAAATCGTCTGATTTGCATGGCAATTTAAAGAAAATCCATAGGTTGCATGCGTTAGATTTCTGTTTCTATTTTAAAAATATTAAATCCATCAATCAGTGCATATCTCATTGGATTCCCAAACAGCAAGCCAAGATCCTAAGGAAAGCTTTCTTTCCTTGGTTCCTTTTTCACCGTTTTAGCTAGTTTTAACTCAATTTCGTTTGGTTTAAAGTAGGATGACCCAAAGGTACTTTCAAAGTGATTTTGGGAATATTTAATTCTAACATGCTGGATTTATTTTAGCATCTATAACATAAATAAGAGAAGGTATTGTTCGAAAGTGGCTTTGGGATCGTTCAAATCCCCCCTAGGGGGCTCCCCTTTGACTGTAAATTTTAAATTTTGGGAAAGTTGTAAGATATTGGTTTCATCCTATATAAGAAACAATATTATTTAGATCATTTTACTGATATTTTAACAGCAGATAATAAAAAATGTCTCCGAATAGGCTCTTTCAAGCCCATTCCCGATTCCCCCTGGGGGGATTCGCTCAATTTTTGTTATTTTTCACATTGTCTTATTTCTATTCGCTTTAGATTAGTTTCACTCATGAATAAAAACATGTATTACTTTATCATATATTCCACATTTCAGTATCAAAGTAACTTTAATACTTAACGCACGACTTCCTAATTGACCCGCAAGGGGAAAGAAATGCATGGTAGGAATAATTAGAAAAATTGTGATTTGTTTTTGTTTACTACTTAGCATTAATTTATATAATTAATTGTTCTAAAATCAAACCCCTCCTTGATTTCCCTATTGAGGTCCATTTGGACTGAAAGAGGTTCCTGGAGGGTTTTTCTTTCTAAGAAAACACATCCTTTAAATCTCACTAAAATTGACAAGACTCTGGTATGTATGCTCTGTACTTGGATACGGTTAGTCCGATCAGTCAAGATGCATCAAAATCAATGTGAGTGACTATTTTAATTAGTCTTCACCTTCCCCAATCAACCACCATCGGGCGAAAATCCAACGCCTTGATCAAACCGTAAGTGGTGGAAAAATACCCAAAGGAAGTAGGAACTCTTGAAAAGTGACCTCGAGGCACCCATCTCTATTATGCCTTTGGGTTAATTATGAACAACATTATCAGAGACTCCATTCATCCCACATATTCCTTTCGGGTAGCCGTGAAAGTTTAGTTTTGGACATACTCCAAGTACTCTCGAGTATATGTGGTGTCCCCCCTCACCTAATTTTAATCAACTCATATTTCACATTAACCTAAAACGTACCAAGAGGCAATCGCAAAACATTCACTCCAAACCCATGCAAGTAAATCAATTATTTTATCACTCCATTTTAAGGCACTAGATATTTTCTCTCTATATATGTATATTGTGTCTCAACATTGTGCTTTCATTCGCTCATTTTTTATCTTGTCATCTATGGTTGTTTATGGTTAAATTTCAAACTCCTAACTAAATCATTCAGTTTAACATCACCATACTAAATAATTTTTCCTTAGTAACTTAATAGGGTCTACCCCCCTTGGCTTCATCAGGAGTTGAGCCTAAATGGAGGAGTCAAGAACAAGGTGATAGTCTTGACTCGAGACTTGCCCCCAAGGACACACCGAGTGGCTTGAATATTTCTACCACGTTCCCCCTAGGTGTGTGAAAGGTGGCACCAAAGTGACCTCAAGCTTCAGACAAGGTCCATTAAGATGGGTAACATAACTCCAACATGTCATATTCTCATGCGAACCCGTCTTCTGGAGGCTTCGTTGATGGGTATTTTGGTATTTCCCTTTCTGGATCACTGTTTTCTCACATTGCCCAGCTGCTGGAAGTAATTCTTCTCGATTTATGAATATGTTAATTTTTTAACAGTGTCCATCTAATAATTTATTTTTTAACAACATGCTTTCATCATTTCCATTTGCTGCAAATCATCCTACCTATGCTAAAGGTTATCACTTACCTTTGTGAGATGCGTTGACTAGGTCCTTACTGCCTCTCAAATTTACACTTATTGATAGTGCCGATTTGCTGACTTTTATTCCAGTTTCTTTTTTTATTACTATGGTTGGACATTGCTTGCTTAATTAAGGTTTTCTAGTCTTGCTATTTGGTTAGAGTGGGAATTACGAGTGGATATGAAAATAGTAATAGTAAGGAGGGTACCCACGTGGGATATTAGAGATAAAAGGAAACTTAAGAGGGTTTCTTTAAGTATTTTTTTGGTTGTCATTCTTATCCACTCAAACAAATCTATCAAACTACATTACTTCATTTTTAAGCAATAATGCTATATGATCTGCTATCTTTGTTCCTCTACTACCAATTATATCGGAAATACATCTGATAATTTATTTATTAGGGGAAAATGGCTTGCTTCTATGCATGATTCTTATGTAGCTTCTGTGACATGAATAAGGTCTCCTTTGGATCCTTTGTGCAAACTGTGTTTGGCTTGCATGGATGAGATAAGTTTGTCTATAACAAAAATATTTTACCTAACACAGAATTTGTGATCTGTCCTATGTTGGTAATGCCTGAGATTTTACTTCACTAACTCTTCTAAAGTTGCTCCTGCACTTTGAAAATGAACCTATCTTATTAATTTTCCTCTTCTTACATTTTTCATTTTCAGCATGTCTTCCTTCTTCTGTCCATAGACAACATAAAAAGTGAGGGTTACAAATAACCAAAACAAGTATCAAAAGGATATTTCTAGGTGGAAGAATGGATTTCTCTATTCTAAGAGTGTTAAATGTAAACTACTTTTTAATCCCAGATCTTGGGATTCCTTCTGTTATATCCTCCCAACAAAACCTTTATTATATTTGATAAGCAGATGGAATTGTTGCGAATATCCCATCCACTTATAATGCCTTCCCTGTTGCATTTTGCTTTAACTATACAAATACTATAATGGTTGGTGGTAAGTGTCGATTATGGTTTCCTTCCCATGAGATAGTGTTTCCATTTCTTGAGTGCTTGTACTAGGTAAAAAAGCTCCTTGTAATTGGTAGGGTATTCTAGAACTGCACCATGGAACATCACTAAATGGTAGCAAACTGGGTATCCTTCTCATGCCCACTAGCATCAATTTAAATCTTGACAAGGATGTTAAAATTAGACATGGCTAACACTGATGCATGACAAAGGTGCATGACTTTTTTTCCCTTTATCTCTTCAAAATAACACTGTGGTTGTTTTCCCCAATGAAAAATATTTTTATTTGGTTGTTATAACATGCAGTGGTGCAAAAACTATTAAAAATTATGAAATGAACTTCCTCAAATATTTAACTACTCCCATGAAACTTCTTACCTCTATAACACTGGAAGAGGTAGGCCACTTACTGATGGCTTCAATCTTGGTTGGATCAATCTTCAACTCTCCTCCACCAATGACATCTCCAAGTTACTCCAAGGACTCTTTTTTAAAACTCACGCTTATTGAGATTAGCAATCAGCTGCTCGTTTTAAAGAGTGTGCAGTACATGTTTTAGATGTGAAATGTGCTCTTTCCAAATAGCACTGAAGATCAAGATGTCATCCAAATATAAAATTACAAAATAATCTATAAATGGACATAGCACATCATTCATAAAATACATAAAAGTTGCGGGTGCATTACATAATTAGAAGGCATAACTTACCATTCACACAAACCCGCTTGCGTGAGGATATTTTCTCCACTAGTCTAGCCATTACGGGGGAAGCTGGATATTCTCATTATACAAAAAGCATCTTGCATTAAGTTATAAGCTTGATATCAATATTATACATTCCTGTTCTTTCTTACTTTCTATAATACCGGAATTGATAACTACCAAAAATAAAACTCCCATGAATGAGTTGCCTCTCCTAGAAGGTTATCCCTACATCCAAAGCAAAGGAAATATTCTTGCAATAAATCCCCTCCTTTTCCTGAAGTTCTCTCTAGTTCCCTCCCTACCTTCTTTCTTTCATACAAGAACCACTCTCATGACATAGCTTTCAGTACTTTAATGAGCAGCTTCACGGAGAAGAAAAACTAGCTTGAGAACTAGAGGGCTATCCTTGCCTTCCTTTGTTTTTTAAGCAATAATGCTCTATGATATTATATCTTTGTTCCTCTACTATTGGTTTCAAGAATTTTATACATATACATGATCTCAATATAACAATTATAATCTCGGGATTTCACGGACCCTTGCCTGGTAATTTGAAATGTGCTTTAAGAAAACATGCATATAAGGGAATTTTTCCCTCAACGTTTATTGTGTGATATCCAAGGGTTAAATCTAAATCAATATTCTCTACAACATTTCAGAAACCTACACCCCATGTTTATTATGATCTCAAGGTTACTCTTATCAAAATCATGTTCCAACATTTTGAAACCTTGTTGATAAGCGAGAGCACTACAGATTACATGGCCAACAAAGTAATAGATGTTTAGAACAAGAAACAAAAACAGAAAAATTAGTTCCAAGTTCTAATAACTTTCCATGAGTTAAATTTCCAGCCCTCTGAGATGTCATTACTATGACTAGGTGAAAACTTGAAGCAGTTAAACAACAGTCAAAATCGCTAATTAATGTGAATTGGCTGCTAGAGAATACAACAAAATAGAGCCATATTTAAGCTTTCAATCCTCTTGATGTTGTTACCATGTTTAAAGAATTAAAAGGAAATAAAAATTGAGCAATCTGAACTAGACTAACTAGTCCACATTGAAATTTGTTGCTAAATTAAACAAAAATAGAGCTAACATCCATTCACACGAAACAACTATAGCAAAGTTGAAATTGCAATTTACTATTTCAAAGAAAAGACTTCAGATTTACATAATAATATCTGTAACAAGGTAGGTGGTTGTGCAATTTGAAACATGCCCTGACAAGAGCACTAAACCAGACTCTTTCTCTTGACAATTTTTTCCATCAGGAGGATTTTTCCCAAACATCTGCAACTGCAAGTACCAAAATTTCCCTTGTAGATTTTTCCTGAAGATTTATCCCAAAATATTCAAAGAAGAATATTTTTTGTTTTGTTGTTGTATAATTTTTTCCTTCCCCATGTAGTTTCTAGGGTGGTCAATTTACCATAATAGACCTCACCTGAAGATTCATCCCAAAATAGCTGCACCGAACTGGTCAATATTTATCATACAGTTTCCTTGTAACAAATAAGGTAAACTCATCAGAACACTTGTCAAAAATATATAAATCTTACTTGGGTTCTATGCAGGAAAAATTATAACCAATGCAAAATAAAACATCATAGATCCATCTTAATTGTGGAACTATTAAGCACCAAGAGGGATAAAAAATAAATTGAAATGCAGATATCTATCCAATTAAAGATCCATAGTTAAAATGGATCTACACTGGTGTCTGTCTATGTGTGTGTGTGTGTGTGTGTGTGTGTGTAGTGCAGTGGGATTAGCTCATCCAGTGAAATCCCTATTGTTCAGGGAAGATGTATTCAACAAGAGGTTACAAGACCAATTCCTAGGGAGTCCCATGGTTTACCAATTCCTAGGGATTTATCCTTTCTTTATTGAAGATTTGTTTTAGTGTAGAGTTGTATTTCATGGATCCGTCATTTGTCATGAATGAATTTTGTTTATGTCTAAAGATAACATAGCCAAGTTGGTAGTGGCACAAGTGAATGAATCAAATCCGATACACATTAATGGCCTAAATCCTTCCCATTCTCCAAGTGGGGAATTGGGAGTTTTTATTTGATGGGGATTGAACAAATGGCATAACTAACCTATGGAATCCCTATTTAGATTTCATAGGAATAGAACGTCATTTTCTTGTACATTGTATGTTTTGTTCTAGTTCGTTTTCTCAAGGACATGAAATCAGATATCATTGGCAACATTGTGCGTCATGTCTAATATTTTGTTTGTTTTGGTTAGGCCATCAAAGATGCTGGATTTTATTTGTCACCTCTAGGAGAGTATGCAGTTGGAATGTTTTTTTTTACCAGACTCTGAAACTCAAAGGGAGGAAATCAAAATTTTTCTTAAAAGGTATATTTGACATGAAAATTTGTAATGACCATAAAATAAGATATGAAGTGATATAAGAGTCGTTTCTTTGTGATTGTGTTTTCAAGGAGTTCTGTACATGATTATGTGGGTTGTGGTTTTTTCCTTTTTGTGTCTCCTTGCTGATCTATTAAATGCTCTACTTCTCGTAGCAGAGTTAATGTGATGGTATAGGAGCTCATTAATAGTTTCTATATAGGCATGTGTTCAGATTTTTAGTTTTTGATGGAATACCCTAATAGAAACTCTATTATTTTGGCAGTCTTTGGCTTTTTCATAAAAATTGTATCTGTGGATTTTCTTGTCTCACTTTGTTCTTCATCTTCTTTATAAATTTGTAATATGGTGATATTCTTGTCAATTGTCATTCCTATTTATGGATGATATCCCACTGTCGTTTCATAAAATTAAAAAAAAAAATTGTACATGGATCTTTTGCTTTAAGTTCACTCTCTGTATTTCTCTCTATTCACTTGCGTAGCAAGTATTTTCTCTAACAGAGAGTTGGCTCAGAGAGAAATTGTTCAAAAGTATAATATTTTGGAGAGATGGAGAAATTGTTCATGAGTATAATATTTTGGAGAGTTCTCTGATGGATAAATGGTTCACGAGTATAATATTTTGTTTCCAATATGCCTTTGTATGTGGTTTTTTCTCTGCAAGTTTATCGTGGCATTATTGACTACAATAATTTGGTTTCTAACTGTTGCATTACTCAACATCCCTTTTAATTGAACTAAGAATAAATTTATGGAAAGGCTTGTCTTTCCTTCGTCATTTAACAGTATATTGACTCAACCTAGTCACCTACTTTGTACTTGTCTGTTCATTTACTCTACTAGGTAGGAGGCATTCAAAATTGGTGGTTCAATTTATTTTTTCTGTACTTTTTTCCAAGACAAATGAGATGTAGCTTTGATCTCCTTCATAGGTGTTTATTTTTCATTGTTTATTTGGTACTTATTCTTCTCTAGTTGAGCAGAAGTGGGTGATTAGCTCCGAGAACAGTAATTTGTTAACTACCAGTTTTCTATCTTATGAAAACTACAGGTTACAGAGTCATTGAGACATGTTGTACTAGGGTGGAGGCAGGTGAAAAATGACAATGTTAGATTGGGTAATTCAGCTATTCAAACCAAGCTTGTTGTTGAACAAGTGTTTCTTACAAAAAGCTCCATATCTAGTGGGGAGTTTGAGAAACATGTATTATTACAACTTTTTTTGATAAATTGATCTTCTCCTTTTTGTGTCTATGAGTCTTGAGACCAGTGTCATTTAGTAAGCATTAGTAAATGATTTGAGGTGGTAGTAGTAATGGTAAATATTTTGTTCATGTCATATATAGCTGTCTTTTGATTAGTTAATTAGAAATATGTGATATTCTCTACACATGTATATACTAAGGAGAACCTCCATGGTAGCCATCAGGGCTGCATTAAATCTGTAGTATGGCAGAGTAAGAGATTTCTACATATGCTCACTCTCTTACAGGTATAAGTTTTGAAATGTAATTGTGGTTATTGTGTATATGAACATTATTACTCCATAACCAGATGAATCTTCCATTAAAAAGATGTAAAATCACAAATGCAGCATTTGGGAAAATTTAAGCCACTTTGAGTTTACCTCACTGGTAAAATTTCCCAAATGCCATCTCATGACTTAGATATTTTTTTAAACTACACATATATGCATTCAAAGTTCATATAACTGAAGCATGTGTACACATAACTACATAACTACATGACACCAATGGAAGAAAATTTGGAAGAATTTATATGCCTAAACATAGGGAAATAATTGTTTCCCTACCTCTGCTTTTTGGCCTTATTTTAAAAAGTTGTCTTTTTACCAACTTTTAAGTAATTTATATGTCTTTTTATTTTATAGGACTATTGTTTATAAAGGCCAACTTAAACCTGACCAATTGAAGAGCTACTACTTTGCATATTTTAGCAATGAAAAGTTTACTAGTTACACGGCTTTGGTAAATATTATATCCTTACTCTCTTTTTAAGTCAGTAATGAACTCCAGAGGCTATATAAGTCATTTTGCATACTTCAATTCTATTTTAGATGACTTGGTTCCAAAGGGTGGTTGCCGTTGAAAACCAATGATTATTTCTCTTTTCTAGTTGTATGTTGTTCATTATTTTTCAGTTTGGGTTGATGATGACTTGGGTGAGGTGGGGTAAACCTTGATGTAGAGTGACACATGTTGCAGAGTTGATGCATTGCTCCACATGGGCAGTTCAATGGAGGACTCCTCCATTCCCTAGACAGAGAGATGAATGGAGAACATGAAGAATGTGATGTTCAACTTTGTATGTGGACCGATTATTTAATTGGAGCTGAGATGTCAAGGTAGCGGAGGGTTTCAAAATATTTTACAATGGGACTGAGTCTGAAACTGACTTTGGCAGTTCATTTCACTTCAGTGTCTGAACAATTTTTTCCAACTTAAGTTTTGACACCCATTTTAAATGAAGGAAATGAAAATCATAAATATGTGTAATTACAAGATCGTCTCAGATAAATTTGCTTGTATTTACTGGAAGATTCATTCTTTGTTTTCAACAAACACATTTCCTAGATGGGATCGTGCTCAACCCATGCATGTATCAGAGCATAATGGGGAGATAAATACTACAAGAGGAAATGTCAACTAGTGGGTTTTCTTTTCTCTTTTTGCATCTTGCTAGATTGAGAAATCCATGCCCTTGTGTTTAAGAGTCTGAATATAAACTGTTCACGGCTAATATTTTCTACTAACTATTCTTTGTTTGAAACTTTGTATGCACTATTTTTGCTAATTTATTTCTAGAATGAAAGCATGTGAAGGATTGGTAAAGTGCCAAATCCTTGTTATTTCAAAGGATGAGATGCAGAAGCTGCTCCCTATTGTTGATGCCATCTCTTTAGATTCAGGTAATCTCTAGAACGATTCTAACGTTTTCCCCTTCTTTGCTTAGTTGTCGAGGATATTTTCTTCTCAAATTGTCAGCATATTTCAAGGGCTTTTGATGGTGTATTAGAGCTTCTTGTATGAGCTGAGCGAAGCCTCCCTGAAGCAATAATGATGATGATTTCTTAGGCATGGAAAAATGACAAAACCATGGACCTTGATTGTCGATCTTTATATGAATATTTCTCATATTTTATGGAACCATGGGATGGGCCTGCCCTTATAGCATGTAAATATCCGTTTATTTCTTTGTAGAATTAGCATTTATTTTCTGCATTTTCTTTTATATGAAAATAGATTTCAAAGTGTTTGAGACGCATTTCATCTCTTCATCAAATACATATATTTCCATCCTTTTTAGATAAGAATTGCATGGGCTAGAGACTTGTATTTCATTTATATAACAAATTATTGTTTAAAGTGGATATCTAGATGAACTAACTGGAAATACAACTTTTCTCACATGCTTTGTCACTAATAAAAAAACAGATTATGTTTAAAGAGCATATGCTTTTCTATGACATCGATATCCCTGTAAATATTTCTATTATGTTCAAACATTGTAGTCACTAATGGTTGCTATCTTGTAGCAACATTGGACCATAATGCACTACGCCCTGGATTTTTGTATGTAACCTATAGTGGTTGAGTTATCATGAAAAGTGAAGTCGGTGTTGTGGAAATTCCACCTATTTGGGGATGATGTTACTTGTAGATTTTGAGAAACATGTTATTGTATATGATCAGATGTTAAACAGGAATTACTTCATGTCACGAACCTATTCAGAATAGGTAAAGAGACAGAAGATTACCCTCAAAGATGTGCTCTATTCTATTCTAGAAGCAGAAAGAGAACCTGGACAAACTATTGGATCAGTAAAGGTATTTTATGAACTCTTAATATCACTTGGGTATTGTCTGTGAAATTGTTGCAGCTGCAACTGTTCTCCCCCAATTTTTTCAAATTTTGGTATCCCCCTTTATGATTTTAATGCTGCGTTGAATCATTTGGATTCGTGAATTGTTGGTTGTGCTTTAATTTTGGATGATTTTCGAAGATGAACTCTCATCCTTGCTTGTGTTGGAAATTGTTACGGGTCGCAGGTGTTAGAGTCTGGATTTTTATTAGTCGAAGTTGAATAGGATCAGGTGTTTTTTGAAAAACGTTGTTTTGGAGGTAAAACAGTTTCAATCGTTTCCAAATCTTGAAGTTTTTTAAAGTTTTAAAGACTTAGATCGGAAGCTATTGTCTGTTTCTTTTCCATCGTTGCGGCTCCCAAATCAGCTAAGCACCCGAAATGAAAAGCGCTCCGCCCGCCGATGTGTGTCGGTCTTTTAGTCGCATGACCGAAGTCTTTTCTCTTCCGCCGTTGCGGCTCCCAAAGCAGTTAAGCACCCGAAGTCGATGTCTTTCTGACTTCCGATCGAGAGCTTTCCCTCCCACATTTTAGGTCATATCTTTTCTAACTCCGATGTGCTTAGGTGTTTTCGCAATACCTGTCGCATGTTAGGATCCGCCATTGCAGTTGTGAATGGGTCTACCCTACCAATGTTAGCGTCTAATCCACCGATGAGTTTTCATTTTCCATCATTGGTATTTTCTCTCGAACCCGTAGATGAACGAGATAGCGGTTCCAGCATTTGTTAAGCTTCATGACAGTTATGCACATGATCTTTCTTGTTGAGTAGCCGTTTGATTGATATAATTTGACGTTTTATTTTAGAATGCAATCCCAATGAATGATGCACAGTAATTGATTGTAGGTAAAAATCAAGGGACTGTTGAGATTACCACGGCGCAAAAATATAGCTGGGCATTTTTGACAAAGATCGAACCAAAATCGGCAGGATCGCAAGGAGGACAAGCAAAGCTGAAGACAAAAATGAATAGAGACAAAGGCAAAAATCCGAAAGACCTATCAGTTACTAATCAGATCATGAATGCATACAGAAAGTAAAATGGGAATATGAAACCTTTGGAGGGACCAAAAGGTCACACGTTTGGGGTAGCCCAGGCGGTCTGCTGTTTTAGTTTAAATATTGGAAAGTTAGAACTGATAGGGGATTTTTCCCTTGAAAAAACTTGTAAACAAATGCTTGTAAGAGGAACTATTTCGTTTTACAACCAGAGACTGCAAATTTTGCCTGTTGGAGAAAGTGCTATGTGGAATGTATCAATGTGATTAAATGAGCAATGTTGAATGGGAACTATTTCATTTTCAAATGTGTCTCATTAACTGTGAGAGCATTCTGACTTCCTGAACCTATGTTCTTGTTTGAATGTTCTTTAGTATATTTTGTGATTTCTTCCACCATGAGTAATGGGATTTTTAATTGTTGATGAGCTATCTTATCATGTATATTTCTAATCATGTTTATATGTTTGGTTATAAGAATATCTATCTGTGATTTGCCATAACACATGAACAGTAGTGCATTACTCATGAATTAATATCCAGCTCTCTAGAGATAGTTTAGTTAGTATTTATTTTCTTGCATATGTGTGATTTGGATGCTTGTGAGTTCTAAGACGAGAGGTAAGAACCTGCGCATCACATTGTGACTACTCTTTGCATCCTTATCCCCCTACATGGTTAATTAGGCACGTGCATATCATACTTTAAGTCAAAAATACAAAAAACATATGATGGACTAGGCTGCAACCGACAAACCCTTTTGTTACTTTACCTACGGTAGCCGGACCACAAACCGCAAACCGGACAGATTCCCTACACCAAACAATCACGGGCTAGTTGGGAACGTTGACTGGGGAGAATCCCTTGCTGTTGTTTCCTGCGAATTTCCAGGCCTCAACAGTTACTGGTGCTAGAAGGAGGGCCGCCAGTCCATGGCTGGCCAAGGAAACCCGTTTTCCCGAGATTATTCCACCGGTAGCAGTTCTGAAAGTAGTGGGCTTCATAATCCAATTCCGAAAGAAATGATTAGAGAACATTTGTTTTCTGTTGACAATGAGGTTGTTAATAATCTGAGAAGACACAACAGGGCATATGTGAAGAATATTGGAGGATTGCCAATCATCCTTGAATTTCCTAGAAGAGAATATAAAAAGAAGGATAGTCCTATATTGGAAGACTCACTGCTGCTTGGGGATTGGGAAGAACTTGTAGAAACAGCCCTACAGGAAGTTGTACTGCCTTTGAACCAGGAAGGCCCAGATACTCCTCACAGTTCTCCTACTCACACTCCTATTTTCTCACCTCCTCACTCTCCACCCAGACTCATGGAAGGCGTTAACGCCAATCAGCCACCCAACCCACCGAATCCACCACCTTCCTGGAGAGCCATATCACCTTTAAATCTAACACCTCCGCTACATGATTTACCTCAATCCTTTGAAAATATGCTGCCTAAATTCAACCCAAGTGAGAAGATACTGGTATATGACCACCTGCAAATTTTTTACTTGGCAATAGAAGGGTTAAGGGCTGGGGAGTATGAAGATGTAGTTTGCAGATTATTCCTGCACACCCTCAAAGGAGCTGTAGCATCATGGTACTTCGGTTTTCCTGCTAACTCTATCCCTGATTGGGATACCTTCGAGAGAATTTTTAGAAGTAAATATGCAACCCAGAAGACTCACACAGCTCTTATGAAAGGACTATGCGCCTTGAAGAAAGAGAGAAAGGAAAAGGTGCACAATTTCACCCAATGGTTTGCAGCATACCTCAAGAATTTTTCTGAAGCTGACAGACCTTCGGATAAGGTCCTGATTGAATATTATACCTCATCTTTAGGCCCTAATTTGGCCATGTTTTCCAAAATAAAGGCCAAGCCTACTTTGGCGGAAACCTATGAAGAGGCGGAAATAGTGGAGGCTGAAAGAGAAAGTATCAAAGATTATCCCGAACGGTCAGGAGAGAAAAGTGTGGGAAGGAAAGCCTTGTTATTCACTAAGCCTAAGGAAGAACAATCACCAGATTTTGAGAGTACGGAAAAAATGATGCAGAAGCTTTCTAACAGAATCATAGACTTGGAGAAAGAGAAGGAAACTCAAAAGTTCTACAAGCCCTATTACAAGAAAAGAGAGGATAACAATCAATCTCAACCTCCTCCTCACAATTCAGCATCTATGAATTTAACAGAGGTAGGAATGGGCAATTTTTTCACATTCCACCAACAGCCCCACTCTGAAAAGAATTGTCCTCAATGGATAAACTCAATGACGTTGGTTATGAATCAGTTGTTCGATTCTAAATTAACAGAAGATGGAGATGAAGAAAGAAAAGAGAGTACCACTTCCACAAAAGAACAAGAAGAGGAAACCATGGTTCTGTGGAATTCTATTTTTTTATTTGATGCTGAAGAGGAAAAGAATCGGGGGCACAAGGACGTCAGGGAAACCAACGTAACAACAAGGAGCCAAGGGATAGCTAAAGAAAATAGTCTCATGCTCCCAAAGATTAAAAGGCTGCAGAGAAATGTTAAGAAATTTCAAAATAATTCCACAGCTGATAAAATTCCCTAATTCACCATTACCAGCCAGGATCCTAGGAAAACTGATACGTTCTCCAATCCCACTGAAGAAAAAATGAATGTTGATAAGCCACATCCCACTGAACCGTAGATGGATTATGAAATCGTGGAAGACATAAATAAGGCAAAGGAGAACGTTTCACTATTTGAAATGTGTAAAGTGCCGTAGCAAAAGGAAAGACTATTGAAAGCGCTTGAAGCATCGGATGAGAGGCTGCCCGCTGAAAATCGGCCTAAAGAGGAAGAAGAAATCGGAGAAACAAGCATTGGAGGTAAGTCTAAAAGCAAACATCCACCTTTCCTCCTCACTTTTGAAATTTTTAATCACAACGTACATAATTTCCCAGTAGACTCAGGGGCATCGGTTAACGTCATGCCAATATCAGTCTGTAAAAGGATAGATGGGTAGCCTAAGCCATCCACTTGGAGAGTTGTCCAGTTGGACAGGGTGGATGTAAAGGTAATTGGTGAGATGGGGGATGTCCTAGTCCACCTGTCGTCAAATGATAAAGTGTGCCAAGTCCTTCATATCGTGGTGGCCGATATACTAGACGCTTATGGGCTTGTCCTTAGCAGAGACTGGTCAGCGAAACTAAATGGATATTTTTCCTCTGATTGGTCACATCTGTGGCTGCCATATAAATGAAGTCTGAACCAAATTAAGATTTTGAGGGAGCCTCACATGAAATACAACGTTACTCGACTTGAGGAGAAGAATGAACCAGTGGATTCTGTGTTGGGAAATTATTTTATTGAGTTGGAACTAGGAAATTACGAATCAGAAGAAGCCAGCAACACGTCAGAAACCTAGCCTGATCTCCTTCGATTTTCACAGGCTGATGAAATTGACTGTAAAATAGTAGACTTAGCGGTAGGAGTAGATTCTCATGCAATAGTTAGCGATTTCTGGACATTGTTTTTTGATGGCTCTAAGACGTTAGAAGGGTCAGGGGCCGTTTGTGTCCTGATCGACCCCAAGAATAATAAACATTTTCTTTCATGTAGATTAGAGTTTGAATGTACAAATAACACGGCTGAGTATGAAGCACTGGTGCAGGGTTTAAGGAAAGAAATCAAATTAAAAGTAAGTAATCTAAAAGTTTTTGGAGATTCTGAAATAATTGTTAAACAGATCCGGAATCAAATACATTGTGTTTCTCCTCACTTAAAGGCTTATCAAAATGAGGTATGGGACCTACTCAAATGTTTTAACGCATTTAATATTATTTCAATTCCAAGACTTAAAAATGAAGCAGCTGACTTGTTAGCCACATCAGCTGCTAGGCTTGTGCCTACTAATAATAGATGCTCCATTGAATTGCTTTTCAGGACCTCAGTCCTTGATATGATTACCAACTTACGAGTGTTCGAAGACGATCGGAAAATTATAGAATGCTTAACAAACGACGAGGTATTTAAAGGAGCAATTATAGATGATGAAGAACATTAGGCCAAGCTGAAATATGATAATTTCATCCCTAAAGGAGTCAAAACCTTAGAAAGAATGTTTGATTTAAATGAAAAGTTCAGAAGACCAGCAAACGTGAAGACTCATAGCTCATCTCTACAGTTCGAGCTGATAAATTTAGGGATTGAGACAAATTCTAAATATGTGAATCTTGGCAAATGTTGTTCACCAACAGAAAGAGATAAGTTCATAAGTATTTTTAATCAATATAAAGATGTGTTCACCTGTACATACGAAGATTTGAAGACATATGACACCAACATCATCCAGCACGTTATCCCAATCAAAGATGGCATCAAACCTTATCAGCAACCTTTAAGGAAAATGTACCCCAAATTGGAACCTCTGATCCAGAGTGAAGTTAAGAAATTATTGGATGCTAGAATCATTTTTAAGGTCAGACACTCTGAATGGGTCTCAAATCTGGTGCCAGTGACGAAAAAGTCTGGAGAAATTAGGCTATGCATGGATTTTAGGAATTTAAACCACGCTTCAGATAAAGATAACTATCCTGTGCCACCCATGGAGCAACTACTGCAAATGGTCTTAGGTTCTGAACTATTTTTGTTATTAGACGGTTTTTCTGGCTACAATCAAGTATTAGTAGCTGAAGAAGACAGATTGAAGACAACATTCAGGACTAGATGGGGAACCTTCGCTTACAGAAGAATGCCCTTTGGGCTTATAAATGATGGAGCCACATTCTAGAGGGCTATGGACATAGATTTCCATGGACTGATTGGTCGTAGTGCTGTAGTGTACCTTGATGATATTACGATATTCTCAAAGAGGAGAGGAGAGCACCCGTTTCATTTAAGGCATATTTTTTAACATTATCAGAAATATGGCATCTCACTCAAACTTAAGAAGTGTGTGTTCACGGTCATGGAGGGCAAGTTGCTGGGTCACATAGTTTCAAAGAAGGGAATCTCTATAGATCCAGAGAGAATTAAGGCCATTGAACAAATCCCCTTGCTCCATAATAAAAAAGGGATGCAATCATTTATGGAGACAATAAACTTTGTACGAAGATTCGTGCCAGATTTTTCCCAGATTGTCAAACCTCTACATCAGATGGTGAAGCAAAGTGCACAGTTCAAATGAACCGAGATTGAGAAGAATGTATGCAGCAAGATTAAAACTACTATTGCACATGCACCCTCCCTAAAAATCCGAGATTTCGATAAAGATTTTATTCTATATACTTTTGCATCTGATGATTCGCTAGCAGCTGTGCTTACTCAAAAAGATGATGGGGGGGATGAATTCCCAATATCTTTCATGAGCACTGGTCTACAAGGGGCCGAATTAAATTACCCAGCTATTGATAAACAAGCTTATGTAGTATTCAAAGTAGTGAAACAATTCAGGCCATACATATTAAAGAATTGCACTAAGGTAATCATCTCATACCCAGCTGTAAGGTCCTTGTTTGTACAGAAGGAATTAGGAGAAAGAAGGGGAAATTGGGTAACATCTCTTCAAGAGTATGACCTTGAATTCAAGCTAGCTTCTATAGTTAAAGGGCAAGGGTTGTGCAAATTAATGACTGAAAATGGAAGCAATGACGAACATGCCTGGGAAAACGAGGATGAATTACATGTGATAGATGTATGTCCTTTGTTCACCGCCCCCGAGTCTTGGTATAAAGACCTCATGCATTACCTTTAGGCATGATTGTTGCCAAAACATTGGAATTCTAAGAAAATAAGAGCGCTACGCCTCAAATCAGCCTCCTATCAAATTGTTGAAGGAGTATTATTCAGAAAAAATTACGAAGGGGTTCTTCTTAGATGCTTAGAGAAAGAAGATGCAACGAAAGTAATGACAGATCTGCATGACAGGCCTGTTGGGGGACATTTTTCAGGAGATACCACATCTCACAAAATTCTCAGAGCCGGTTATTATTAGCCCACGCTTTTCAAAGATGCACATGCCCATGTCAGGAAGTGCGACATTTGTCAAAGGTGTTGTAGGAGACAATCTAAAGCAGCCGCACCACTGAAGCCTGTGATGATCATAGAACTATTCGAGCCATGGGGGTTGGATATTATTGGGGAAATAAAGCTGAATTTCTCCTTGCAACACAAGTAAATTCTGACCGCGACCGATTATTTCACTCGCTGGGTCGAAGCCGTCCCGCTGCACAAAATAAATGAAGATGCGGTCATCAACTTCCTGCAGGACCATATTATGACCAGGTTTGGAGTTCCAGTTTCTTTAGTCTTTGATAATGCTACTTACTTTTCATCGATTAAATTAACTGCTTTCGCTCATGAGAAAGGAATAAAGTTGCATTATTCTGCTAATTACTATCCACAAGGAAATGGCTTGGCTGAATCCACTAACAAAAATTTGATTAGAATCTTAAAGAAAACTGTAATAGAAAACCAGAGGAGTTGGCACTTAGCGCTACCAAATTCCCTTTGGGATGATAGAGTTACCCCCAAGTCTTCAATAGGAGTGTCTCCATATACCCTTGTGTACGGTAAAGAATCCATTCTTCCTCCCAATATCATGTTACCCTCTTCCATAATAGCTCAAGAATCTAGAGGGTCGGATGATGAAGTTTTGCAAATAAGGATATATAATCTCCTGAAAGCAGAAGAGGCTCGATCTAAAGCTAGAGAGCACTTTAAGCAGCAACAAGAGGTAATAAAGAGATGGTTCGACAAACATAAGGCAGGAACAAAAGAATTTGAAGTGGGAGATTTGGTTCTCAAGTGGGATCATCCCCATGATGAGAAAGGAAAACACACGAAATTCCAGCAGTTATGGGTAGGCCCTTTCCAGATTGCGGCAAAGCTTGTCCCTTCCACTTATAAGTTACAAGATCTGCGAGGGTGGGAAGAGAACTTACCAGTAAATGGTTTAGTTCTCAAGCCTTATTTTCCTGAGTTTCATTTGTCTTCTTCTATCTTGTATATAAATAATCTGGCTTGGTCGTCTTGTTGAGTCTTTGAGTCATGAAGTTTAGTTTTGTTTTAGTTTAAATTTCTGTCGATTTCAACAAAAGGAAGAAAGCTTTTAGTTGCATGGAGAGCACTAGAATTCTGGACTAACTAAAATCCTTGATTATAAGACTGTGTATTATGGTTTATTTGATAGAATTTCTTCTGTTTTAGCAGTTTTCCTAAATGGCTATGAACGCATTGAAGTCCTGCTTAATCCCTGTAAAATAACTCAAGATTAAAAGGTCTGGAGTACTATTTCGAGGCTCCATTCATTTCACACTTAAAAATGTCCTAGGGGGTGACAGCAAAAGACCCATGGAAAGGAAGCAGGATAAACAGTATATTATATATAAATGATCCCATGCCAAGTATTGAAAGCCAAAAGGCAGATAAGAGTCAAAAACTCCTATGAAAGCATTATATATCAAAACAAATGTTGAACCATAAGTACTAAAATCGCCGAAAGTTCCTCTCCGTCTGTGAGCTGAAAATTAAATACATCTCTCACACAAAAGGACACTATGGATAGAGGAGCCTGAATAAAAATTCAGAAAGAAAGGCATGAGGAGGACTCAGAAGGACAAAAAGTCCAAAAGCACAAAAAATGTGCAAAATGGCATGGGAATGAGGAACAAATGAATATTTCTGTTTACAATATGTTACGATCATATGGTGTCCAAGCTGGAAGCTACCCAAAGACAGAGGTAAAAATGAAACTCATATTCCTCGCCTCGAAAGAGTTATCTTGACTTTGAAATCTGTGTTTCCATTTTCCTAAATTGGACTACCCTCAATGATTAAAAGTGCATATATTTTCCATTTGGGAAATCCAGTCATCTAGAAGAATTCAACATGTTGGTTTTATTGTCAAATAGTCTATTACTTAAGGAAGAAATTTTCCAGAGATCTAGGTTCACCAGGTAGTCGCCAATTTTTGCATCTGCAACTGTTCTCCCCCAATTTTTTCAAATTTTGGTCCCCCCTTTATGATTTTAATGCTGCGTTGAATCATTTGGATCCGTGAATTTTTGGTCGTGCTTTAATTTTGGATGATTTGCGAAGATGAAATCTCGTCCTTGCTTGTGTTGGAAATTGTTGTGGGTCGCAGGTGTTAGAGTCTGGTTTTTTATTAGTCAAAGTTGAATCGGATCAGGTGTTTTTTGAAAAACGTTGTTTCGAAGGTAAAACAGTTTCAATCGTTGCCAAATCTTGAAGTTATTTAAAGTCTTAAACACTTAGATTGGAGGCTGTTGTCTATTTCTTTTCTGCCATTGCAGCTCCCAAATCAGCTAGGAAACCGAAATGAAAAGCACTCCGCCCGCGAATGCGTGTCGGTCTTTTAGTCACATGACCGAAGTCTTTTCTCTTTCACCGTTGCGGCTCCCAAAGCAGCTAAGCACCTGAATTCGATGTCTTTCTGACTTTCGATCGAGAGCTTTCCCACCCACATTTTAGGTCATATATTTTCCGACTCCGATGTGCTTAGGTGTTTTCGCAATACCTGTCGCATGTTAGGATCTGCCTTTGCAGTTGTGAATGGGTCTACCCTGCCGATGTTAGCGTCTAAGCCATCGATGAGTTTTTGTTTTCCATCGTTGGTATTTTCTCTCGAACCCGTAGATGAACGAGATAGTGGTTTCAGTGTTTGTTAAGCTTCATGACAGTTATGCACATGATCTTTCTTGTTGCGTAGTCGTTTGATTGATATAATTTGACGTTTTATTTTAGAATGCAATCCCAATGAATGATGCACAGTAATTGATTGCAGGTAAAAATCAAGGGACTGTTGAGATTACCACGGCGCAAAAACATAGTTGGGCAGTTTTGACAAAGATTGAACTGAAACCGGCAGGATCGCAAGGAGGACAAGTGAAGCTAAAGACAAAAATGAATAGCAAGAAAGGCACAAACCCGAAAAACCTATCAGTTACTAATTAGATCATGAATGCGTACAGAAAGTAAAATTGGAATATGAAACGTTTGGAGGGACCAAAAGGTCACACATTTGGGGGCAGCCCAAGCGGTCTGTTGGTTTAGTTGAAATATTGGAAAGTTAGAACTGATAGGGGCTTTTTCCCTTGAAAAAACTTGTAAACAAATGCTTGTAAGAGGAACTATTTCGTTTTACAACCAGAGATTGCAAATTTTGTCTGTTGGAGAAAGTTCTATGTGGAATGTATCAATGTGATTAAATGAGCAATGTTGAATGGGAACTATTTTGTTTTCAACTATGTCTCATTAATTGTGAGAGCGTTCTGACTTCCTGAACCTATGTTCTTGTTTGAATGTTCTTTAGTATATTTTGTGATGTCTTCCACCATGAGTAATGGGATTTTTAACTGTTGATGAGCTATCTTATCATGTATATTTCTAATCATGTTTATATGTTTGGTTATAAGAACGGCTATCTGTGATTTGCCATAACACATGAACAGTAGTGCATTACTCATAAATTAATATCCATCTCTCTAGAGATAGTTTAGTTAGTATTTATTTTCTTGCATATGTGTGATTTGGATGCTTGTGAGTTGTAAGACGAGAGGTAAGAACCTGCGCATCACATTGTGACTACTCTTTGCATCCTTATCCTCGTGCATGGTTAATTAGGCATGTGCATATCATACATTAAGTCAAAAATACAAAAACATACGGTGGACCGGGCCGCAACCAGTAAACCCTTTTGTTACTTGACCTATGGTAGCCAGACCGCAAACCGGACTGATTCCCTACACCAAACAGTCATGGGCTAGTTGGGAACGTTGACTGGGGAGAATCCCTTGTTGTTGTTTCCTGTGAATTTCCAGGCCTCAACAGAAATATATAATTCCAATAGGTTATTGACTGTATCAGCCTATAGGTTGATGTTTCAAATGATACAATAAAAAACATGGGAATATATGGCATGTTATCACCATTGAAGGCTTATGGGTAAGTGTTTGTATGTAAAGATGCTATCAGGAATTTTTTGAAGATATGTTTGCATGTTTCATCAACCATTTGTTAACATATTCATTGTTTTTTTGAGGTATATAGTCGAGTCTTTGGAAATGTTGTTACTTCCAATGGAAAAATATGGACCAGAGTCTCTTGTTTCTATGGGGAATGATGCACCATTAGGTGTGATGTCAAATAAACCTAAAATAATATTTGATTACTTCAAGCAGATGTTTGCTCGAGTGACAAACACACCTATTGATCCAATTCATGAAGCAATTGTCACCTCAATGGAATGCATGATTGGTCCAGAAGGTGATCTTACAGAAACTAGCGAGAAGGAGTGCCATCACCTTTCTATTAAAGGTCCTATTCTTTCCATTGATAAAAAAGAATCACTTAAAAAAGGAATTACCATGGTTGCAGTAGCAAAGTGCTTGATATCACATTTCCAAAGGAACATGGATCCAGAGGATTGGAAGAGACCTTGGATAGAATCTGCTTAGAAGCTCGTCTTGCAATTCGTGAAGGTTACAAATTACTAGTACTATCAGATAGAGGTGGGTAATATAAATGCCTTTAATTTCACAACTTGTTTGTTTATGGTTATTATAACATCCAAAACAGATTTTGATAGTTATTCACATACGAACATTATACACATAGTGGTTCAAATTTCCCTAACCCCAATAAGGATGAAACTATCATTAAACAGTTTGTGACTTCTGCAGCTACATCATCTAAGCAGGTCTCCATCAGCTTTCTGTTAGCTGTTGGTACTGTACACCACCATATTGTCTCAAAGTTAGAGAGAAGTTGAACTGGATTGATTGTGGAGTCCGAGGAGCCATGTGAAGTGCATAATTTCTTCACCCTAGTGGCGTTTGGTGCAGATGCTATATGTCCCTACTTAACAATTGAAGCTATCTAGAGACTATAGATTGATGGTAAAATCCCACCAAAGGAAAATGGGACATTATATGCTAAAGAAGAGCTGGTTCAAAAATACCTCAAAGCAAGTAAATATGGCATGTTGAAGGTTATAGCAAAGATGGTAATTTCTACTTTGGCATCTTATAAAGGTGCTCAAATTTTTGAGGAGCATGGGATTTCATCAGAGGTGATTCAAAGGTGTTTTGTTGGAACACTATGTCGGGTGGAAGGGGCAACACTTGAATTGCTTGCTTGAGATATGCTTCATTTTCATAATTTGGCATTTACTAGCCATATTTTACCTAAAGGGAGTGTGTATTCCCATGGTCTGTCCAATCCTAGCAACTATCACTGCCATAAATATGGTGAAGTGCATCTAAACGACCCATTGGACATTGCAAAGCTATAGGAGGCTACTCGCGCAAATAGTGTTGCATCATATAAGTATTATTCTAAAATAATTCAGGATTTAAACAAACACTGCAATTTGTTTGGCCTTGCTAAAATTTAAGGAAGTACCAGATAGGAAGATTCCTTTGGAGGAAGTTGAACCTACTAGTGAGAATGCGAAGCGGTTCTACATAGGTGCTATGAGTTGTGGTTCAATTTAACTGGACGCTCATACAACTCTTGCTATGGCCTTGAATAGCATTGGTGTAAAATCCAATACAGGCCTGCATTTTCTTCTCTTTTGGAACAATATAAATGCAACATAGATATTAGGATAGAGTCTAGACAGAGATTGGATGGATGATATAGAAATTGGCAATCCTTTTAGATTGTTGTGATGATACCACAAATAATGAGTATTGGAGCAGGGAAATCCTACTTACCACTACTACACTAAACATGCTCTCAGGCAGAGCATTAACAAACCAAAAGTTGTTGGTGATGAATTTTGTTGATATGATCATTTAAGCAGTCATGATGATTATTGCTACTAATTATAAAATACATCAAAAGGATCATTGAGAAATATAGATCTGTAATTGCATATTTACTACTGCATATCATAATATTACTGCTGCTAAATCTGATGGAAATATGTCCTATACTTGAGCATAAGAGGTCCCTCATAGGGAATTACAAAATTCAGCATCCTACTTTGTTGTCTTGACTATGCACTTGGAAATAGTGAATGATCCTGCTGGAATTTCCAAATACTGTTGTGAACTGTACTTCACTTCAACTTGAAATATTAGCCTGTTGGGCTTTGTACTTGGAAATAAATGTCATCTGCATCAATCTCAATAGCAGTTTTCATAAGCATTTTTGTAGAAGGATTTTGTTAAGGATTATTGTAAGTGTGATCATACTAAGCATTACAACCATACCAAGATGCCATCATTAGCTATGGGGTGTATGGAGATGCATTTCAAGCAACAGACTCAGATATTTGAAAATTCATAAAAAAAAGTTGTGAGTGTTGATTCTATCAAAAGAGTTCATTTGCGGTCTTCATATTTCAGGGTAGAAATACTTCTTTGGACTTAATCCATCCATTTTCTAAATAGCTAAATATATTCAAACAGTATCAGATGCCATCCATTACATAAATAGGTAAAAATATTCAAATGGCATGCCTTTTAGTTCAAACTCAACTGGAAGCTTTAATTTTTACAAATATAATTGAACAATCTAATGAGAGATTTCAAGAGAATTGTGATTATAAAAGACATATATGAAATTACGTCAGTTTGTGTTGTTTATCTATTACCCACGGATATAGCTAAAACCATTATGAAATATATCATTTCTTCTATTTTACTAGAAAACAAAAATTGTTTAGGAAAATGGTGAGACCTTACCTCAGATCAAATAAGACCTTTCATGAACTTACGACCTGTATACTCATGATAAACTACATGCAAAGGTGTGAGGAATCCCTCTGTTCAATTCAATCTATGGTTAAGACTGCAATACACTGATAAGAGAAATGCTTGTCTTGAGCAAGCCCATATTAGATTTTGTCATTTTTATTAGATGTACCTCTTTTTAACAGTTTCGAGGCATAAGAATTTGATCAATTCCTCTAACCAAAGCCATGGAAATTTTTTCTACTATACTTCTTATTGACAATTTCTTTGGCAATGCTTCTATCAATTTTACTGAATTTTTTTATGCAAGCAGGTACTCTTCCGCATCTGACTAGCCAAAGTCAGGGTAGAATATTTATTTCCGATGTCCTTACTACCCATTTTCTAAATATTTGTGCTTCATTGTTGGGGAATAAGGTTATGGTGGCTTGGTATTTACTGCTATAAAAAAAACAAAGTGTATGTTCAATTCTAAGTATTTTTACCACCGATTTTCAAAATATATGTATGTCATTGTCCATGAGAGTTATTTTAACCATGCCTTAATTATCGGCTTCCTAAGATAAATCCTTAAAAAATATTTTTGGTATATTATTTTAGTAGTCATTTTACTTCATCCTACTGCTATAAGAATGTGTTTCTTCCTTGGTAGGGTTGGTATAGGATGTATAATATTTCATTGGGCTTTGAGGAAGGGAACGATTGCAACTGCCTTTTTGATATTTAGATAGGTATGTTTTCCAACTTTCCCTAAAAGAATTGAAGTGGAAGTGTGATTGATCTAGTCTTGCCATTATTTAGAATCTAGATACATGTTCTAACACCAGGTGAAGATTTAACAATGGTTGTCCCAGAAATAAACCATTGTTTAATAGGACATTTCTTTCCTTTGATGACCAAAGTTGTAGTGTCATTAATCTTACTTCCAAAGTGTAGGGTGTTCCATGGCTAACTTCCAAAGTGTAAGGTGAGTTTCCATTTAGTGCTAAAGTGTAGGGTCTCCTACTAAGAGCCAAATGCAAGGTATATTTCTTTCAGCTGAGTACCTGAGTGTGGGGTACCCTTCTTTTGATTGCCAGTGTATACAGGTTGTGCTACCAAGTGTAGGGTAGGATTCCTTTCAGCTGACTTCCAAAGTGTGTGGGGTACCATTCTTTAATTGTGAAATTGTAAATAGGATGTGCTTTTGTTGATTGTTAATGTGTAGGGTTTCCTACAAAGTAACTGGTGGTTGGATTTTTGTTTCAGTTAGTCTAGGACATTTTTATTTTTATTTGAGCCAAAAGTACTAAAATATTATTGTATATTGTTTAGTTAGAGAAGTTAATTTGGATTAATCTCAAGTATTGATATATTTCATTATTCCTATAAGTCTTTTTTTCCTTCTATTTTGAGATTTTTTGCAAAAAGTTGCTATAATAGTTAGTGCAAACATATCCTTACAAGTATGACTCATGCACAGTTTGGTACATTGAAGGAATTTTGACTATACTCATTTTTTTGTTAGATAGCTGCATGAAGGAATTTTTGTGCCAAGATTTTATATTCTGTAACACTGTCTTAATAATTTTGCTTATTCTTTTGATATGCTTGTAAGAGGTGCTTTTCAGTTCTTAGGTGAGTTTTCCATTTAGTGCTAAAGTTCATGGTCTCGTGCAACTGCCAAGTGTAATGTTGATTTCTTTCAGCTAGTTTCCGAAGTGTGGGGTGCCCTTCCTTTGATTGCTAGTGTATATAGTTTGTTCTTCCAAGTGTAAGGTAGATTCTCTTTTAGCTGATGGCCAAAGTGTGGGGTGCCATTTCTTTAATTCGCAATGTGTATATAGGATGTGCTTCTATTGATTGTTAATTGTAGGGGTGTTCTACAAGTAACTATTGGTTTGGAGTTTTGTTTGTCAGGTAGTCTAGGAACTTTTTATATTTATTCAAGCCAAAAGTACTAAAATATTATTGTATAATGCCTAGATAGAAAATATTATTTGGATTAATTTCAAGTATTGATATCTTTCATTCTTTGTTGTTGAGACATCTTTCAGAAAGTTGTTATAATAGTTAGTGCAAATATATATGCATTCAAGGAATTTTGACTATGCTCATTTGTGTTTGATAGCTGCAACCATGAATTCGTGTGGCAACCTTTTATATTCTCTAACATTGTTTTGAGAATATTGCTTATTATTATTTTTTTATGTTTGTAAGAGGTGCTTGTCATTTCTTTTTGTACCGTTCTATAGGACATGCACTGTAGTGTTGTCATATCCCCACATTTTGATCGCTAGAAGTGTTGACCTTGCCTAGCACCAAGGGGGTCAAAATATGCATTAAATAAATTAGCCTAGGATATTTTATTTAAATGTCACTTATGAGGCATGTACTTGGTATATTAATTGTCATTAAATATTATTATGCAATTAATTAGGTGGAAAATAAGTTTCCATTAACAGGAGGGTCACTTGGGCAAGCCAACTTGCCAAGGGAAAATTAGAAACTGTGTGACGAAATCAACCAGACAGGAAAAGGGAAAGTTACAAAATATATGACAAAAGAAATAAAATACAAAAGAGGCAACAATTGACAAACGAGGGTGCAGTTTCCTTTTTGGAGTTCAGTCATAAAAATAGGAAAGCCAAGAAAAGCTGTAATAAGGAAAAATAGCAACTATGGGTCAAGGAAAGAAAAGTTTTCAAATTGGATGAAGGTGGATGAAAGAGAAACATATTTACTATATTACACATGATAATTTACTCAAGGAGGCCGAATTTGTGGCTAGTTTTAGGGTTTATCAAGTGGTAACTTGCTTAACAAGTGATTGACTTGCTCAACAAGTCACCCAGGTTTATTTAAAAACAATTTGAGCTCCATTTCTCAGTTTGGATGTTTATTATGTTTATTTTTATGAAGCTAAGGATTCCTTTCTGAGTTTTGTGCCTCAATTTCTTGGGATATGCGCCCCAAGGTTCTCATTCCCTCTCTCCTCTTCCCCTGTTCTCCCCTTCTCTTTGCAGGTTACATTGGAGCTATGGAGCAGCCTCTCTAAGTTGATTTAGGATATTTTATCAGAATACAACCATCCATTACTATACATTATATGTCATTAAAATTTCCAAGTGTTTTCAATATTTAAGGGTTCAAACCTCCATGCCCTTCCTTGTATTATGTCAATAAAATACATTGTAATGATGCACAATGTTGAAGAGAGTGTTATAGTTAATTAATGATATTAATTTCAAGTTTATTGGATGTAATATGATATCATACACATTCTCTACAATTTTTATTCCAATTTAATTTGAAATGGCTGAGATTTACTCATTTTAAGTCAATCTAGTATAGATTTGCATTGGAAAATAACTAGTTTTACTAAAAATGATGTAAAACAAGTTATGTAAACTCAAACTGAGCTCTGTTAGTTCTTGTGGGTTAGTAACAGGAATACCTTACCATATAAATTTACAGAACCCTTTTTTTTTTGGTTTGTAACACCCTTTTGGATCCTCCTCTGCGCAGGGTTTCTCTTAACCAAAATTGCCAGAAATCCCCAAATTCACCCAAAACACCTTAAACTTTCCAGAACCTCAGAAAAAATTCTAAATACCATTTTTATGTTACATTAAGGTTGGAACAAACCTCTGCAATTTTCTTGAAGCCTCTAGTTGAAACAAATCGAACTAATCTCCTTAGTTTCATGATTTGGTTGCCCAGAAGCGTGGTAGTAGGTTTCCGCGGTGTGGACTCTGAACCCTAAATGGAACCAAATATAAATGTGTTAGGGGAGAGGAAATTCCATGTCTGAAATCTCTTTGTTTTCTTCCCACTGATCACTCTTGTCCTCTGCAAAATTTCCCAGAATAAACCCTTGTTTTGCCCAATCCGAGAATGCTTTGTGTGAACCAATTAAAATTTAAGAATTGTTTAAGTAAAATTATAGAATCAAAGTGTTCAGGTATGCACACCAGACTTAGGCCATTACATTGGTATCAGAGCACAACTAAAGGAGAGCATTCAAATTGGATGATAGAGAATATTTAAGAATTCTGATGCAAAGAACATTGAAAGGGATGAAATATGTATCTCAAAGCATCATCCAGTCATATCAAGAGACTAGAGAATTCCTTGCCAAGCAGTTGGAAAGCAAACATGGAGAAGGGAGTAGTAGTGTCTCTCACCATGAAGGAAATAAAGATGGAGAGTCTATGTTTTCAAAAATAGTAACACATGTAGGTTCTTTGAATACAAATAATCGATCAAGAAAGGAACTAAATTGTTCCACTTCTCAAAGTAAAGGGAAGAAAAGAGGACCGAAAGCGAAGATTCATTAGAGCCATCTGTACATGGGTTCTTTGAGAAATTATTTGGGTTTTATCGAAAGAGAGATCAGTGTATTTTCAGCATCCATGAGGATGATGAATCACCAAATCCTCCATCAGAAGTAGATGAAGAAGATCCATGCACAACTAAAGATCCAATAGTCCACCAACTAGTCGTTGGTAACGTGGAAGGTGAGATGAATCCAAATTTATTTGTGTCTGATTTCAAGATAAGTGCAGAAGAGATGGGGCAGATTGATGATGGTGAGACATATTTTGGATCTGATCCAAAATATAAACATGATTCAAATTTGCAGTCACCCCTTGAGCCTCACAAGGAAGCACAAATTGAGCACATCTCAGTAGGGTGTGAAGCAGAGAAATGGGTGGGTGAACAAGCCATCATAATTCCACCACATAAGGAGGAGAACATCACACATGGCGAGTTAGTAAATTATGATTTTTATGTGTCATTGTGTAATTTTGATATGGCAGCCACTTCCAAATGAAGAGTTCAGAATGGTTGAGCCCCCTAGTGACGAGGTTCATAATTTTGGTGTCAAAAATGAATGTAGTATGAAGGATGAAACTTCGAGAGAATATCTTTCTGGTGCACCAAGGATAAATGAGCACGTAAGTTGCAGCCCAAATTATGTTGTTGAGGACTTAAAATATGAACATATTGCAGAAAAAACATATGGATCAGATTTCAAAACCTTGAGTGCACTGCATGAAATTGATCTGGTGATGGAAAATGAAGAGAAGGAACATCTGCAAGAACCTCATCTTCTTGCAACATCATTGAATATGGATGAACAAAATATCCAAGAGGCCTTGAAAATTCTCCATGACACTCATGCTTCAGTGTCAAAGATGTGTTGGGAAGCTGCTTTAATGGAAGACCAATCTTCCTTTGAAGCGATGGAGAATATCCAGAAAACACTGTCCATAATCAAAGGTAATTTCTCACAATTGCTTTTAGATAAAAATGACATGTTTGAGCTTGTTGAGTTATTGTGGGAAGCATCACTACATGATGAATAAAGTATTTGCATATATGAAGAATTGAAATACAAGCTCAAAGGTGATTTTTTGGCCACCCAACATTCTTTGAGATACACTCAAAGTGCCCTCTTAGAATCACAAATGAAGATAGAACAATTCCAACAAGAGTGGAAAGAATTGACTGAATCCTCAATATTTCTTGAGAGTCATCCTTGGATAAATGGCATAAAAAAATCCATGGAGGAACCCCATGATTGGGTGGAACATGAGGAGGATTCTATTCGGTATGTGCTTAAAGAGTGTGCAAAACAATTTTATGAGAACCAAGCACTTGATTTCTTTCCAAGGAAACTTGAGTTGTTCCTTGAATACAGTCACTCTCCCATGGAAGAGTGGGATGAGAGCACCCAATTTGGGCCAGCCAATAATGAAAAATTTTCAGCCATAAGTCTGATTACTGAAGGTTGCAAACATTCAAAGAAGGTTTATAGTTCTTTCCAACATGTCCTAGATTCAGAAACACCAATGGGGAATGAACAGTGGGTGAAGAAATTTTTCTAGTTTGTGTCGCATGCACAACAAGGGGATCATGATTTGTCCCCATGGGAGATAGATCCTATTGCAGAAGAGATGGATAATTATAGATCATATAAATCAGAAATAAATACCTCTGATTCATCCACTGGATGGTTGTATAGAGCAATCACTGAAGAGGAAAATATCTTGCTACAAGAAAATTGTTTTTAATATTGCTGATTTTTCTATGATTTACAAGCAGCAGAAAAGGCATGTGTGTGCAGCCACTTTTGACAAGAAGGCATTAGATCTACACATAATTTCAATGTGTGGTTCAATTGATGGATTTTTCCACCCTTGGATCAGTGGTAGAGAGTTGATCCATTGGAAGAAGAGGGGAGCACCTGTTGAGTTCCATAGAGACATATTTGGAATGAAGACCTTGAGAGGAATTTTTTTTATTTCTGCAATAATTTTTTTGTTGTCACTGACATTGTCTTGACATGTGAACAGCAACAAATACTTATTTTGCAGCTATTATATACCTCCCATACACATGCACATGAGGTGCATTCTGATTTGCATGTGCTTGAGGAGTTTGAGGTCAAGCAATATGAAGATCAAGCAATTACATGGTTCCTAAGAGATTATGAGTTGCCTCTAGGAAAATGTTGTACAATTTTGGAGGAGGCTCATGATCACACTGTCACTCAGAAAACTAGTGAAGGAATTTTTGGGTCCATTATCTTGATTGATGAGCATTGTAGGGATTTGGCTCACAATTCTTCACCCCACACTTCTATTTCAGCCACATCATGTGGGGATGAAAATTGGGTGAAAGGATTGTTTCTGGTGATGCCACAAGATGAGCATGATACTTCCACTCTTCTAGTTGAGGTATTGATGGTCAAACCATGTGGTTTGACAAGTGAATTAGTAGTATCTGAATTATTCCCACCTAAATAATTTAGCATGAAAGTTTGTCTGTCCATTGATTGGGTGGCTAGACACATAATTAAGATGTGTGCACTGGAGGGAAAACATCTTGCTTGCATCAATGGAGAGACATTGGACACATCAAAGAAATTATATGAGCAATGGCATGTGAATGTATGGCTTCTATATGATGCTTTCAGTATACATGGAGGGGAAGGGGATAACCTCCTGTGTATTCATTGCAACAGTGATGTGATTTCCAGTGCCAGCTTGCACATGGATTTTCATACTTTAGAGAGGCTCAAGATGATTTGGTCCCACATTAAAGAATTCCATGTTTGGTGGGAGAGTTTAAAAAAAAATTCAGTTTGGCATGGGGAGAGATGAGCTTCCAGTATGGTGGTATGATTTTCATAACCTCATTTTCATCCACTACAATGATAAACATTTGTTGTTTATACTGATGGGTGGAAGGAGGTAGATAAAACCATGGGATCCTGACATTCTTATGAATGACATAGTTCAAAAGATGGAAGCAAAATTTGGGTCCTTACAGAGGAGGTTGTGGGATCCAGGAATTCTACTAAGATACCTTAACTGGGTTAGAAATTTTTCTAAAGGAAGTGGTATAAGGGAAATGACTATGATCAGAGTGGTGCAGTAAAAACATGGTGGAAAAATTTGCAGCACTCTGTGGTGCTTCTGCTTGAGGACAAGCAGACTTGGGACGGGAGGATTGTCATATTCCCACATTTTGATCGCTAGAAGTGTTGACCTTACCTAGCACCAAGGGGGTCAAAATATGCATTAAATAAATTAACCTAGGATATTTTATTTAAATGTCACTTATCAGGCATGTACTTGGTATATTAATCATCATTAAATATTATTATGCAATTAATTAGGTGGAAAATAAGTTTCCATTAACAGGAGGGCCACTTGGGCAAGCCAAATTGCTAAGGGAAAATTAGAAACTGTATGAAAAAAATCAACCAGACAGAAAAAGGGAAAGTGCCAAAATATATGACAAAAGCAATCAAATACAAAAGAGGCAACAATTGACAAAGGAGGGTGTAGTTTCCTTTTTGGAGTTCATTCATAAAAATAGGAAAGCCAAGAAAAGCTGTAATAAGGAAAAATAGCAACTATGGGTCAAGGAAAGAAAATTTTCCAAATTGGATGAAGGTGGATGAAAGGGAAACATATTTATTGTATTACACATGCTAATTTACTCAAGGATGTCGAATTTGTGGCTAGGGTTAGGGTTCAGCAAGTGGTAACTTGCTTAACAAGTGATTGACTTGCTCAACAAGTCACCTAGGTTTATTTAAAGACAATTAGAGCTCCATTTCTCAGTTTGGATGTTTTTTATGTTGATGTTTATGAATATAAGGATTCCTTGATAATTTTTGTGCCTCAGGTTCTTGGGATATGCGCCCCAAGGTTCGCATTCCATCTCTCCTCTTCCCCTCTTCTCCCCCTTCTCATTGCAGGTTACATTGGAGCTATGGAGCAACCTCTCTGAGTTGAATTAGGATTTGTTAGAAAACTACAGCCATATATTACTGTACATCATATTTCATTAATAGGTCCAATATTTTTCAATATTTAAGGGTTCAAACCTCCATCCCCTTCCTTGTATTATGTCAATAAAATACATTCTAATGATGCACAATGTTGAATAGAGTGTTATAGTTAATTGATGATAATAATTTTGAGCTTATTGGATGTAATATGATACCATACACATTCTCTGCAATTTTTATTCCAATCGGATTCGAAATGGCTGGGATTTACTCATTTTAAGTCAACCTAGTCTAGATTTGGATCGGAAAATAACTAGTTTTACTAAAATTGATGTAAAACAAGTTTTGTAAACTCAAACGGAGCTCTGTCAGTTCTTGTGGGTCAGTAATAGGCATACCTTCCAATATAAATTTACAGAACCATTTATTGTTTGTTTTTTACCACCCTTTTTGATCCTCCTTTGCTCAGGGTTTATCTTGACCAAAATTGCCAGAAATCCCCAAATTCACCCAAAACACCTTAAACTTTCCAGAACCTCAGAAAAAATTCTAAATACCCTTTTTATGTTACATTAAGGTTGGAACAAACCTCTGCAATTTTCTCAAAGCCTCTGGTTGAAACAAATCGAACTACTCTCCTTAGTTTCACGATTTGGTTGCCCAGAAGCGTGGTAGTAGGTTTCCGCGGTGTGGACTCTGAACCCTAAATGGAACCAGATCTAAATGTGTTAGGGGAGAGGAAATTCTATGTCTGAAATATCTTTGTTTTCTTCCCACTGATCAGTCTTGTCCTCTACAAAATTTCCCAGAATAAACCCTTGTTTTGCCCAATCCGAGAATGCTCTATGTGAACCAATTAAAATTTCAGAATTGTTTAAGTAAAATTATAGAATTAAAGTGTTCAGGTCTGCACACTAGACTTAGGACATTGCAAGTGTAGTGGGAGGTTTTGATTTTAATTTTCTCTTAGCATAGATGTTTAATTATTGTATTAAATGATATCCTTATTCAGACCAAGAGTAATGATGTTATTATTATTATGCTTATATCCATGCCATGGTTTTTTGTATTTAATGTATATTGGGTAGAGTAGAAATTGATGAAGCATTTTTCTTCTTAAGATATGCCAATAGAAGCTTTAATTGTGATTCAGTGATTAATGCTTTGATATCCAGCCATTGGTTTCTTTTCACTACAAGGATTTTTCTTCAGTGCATTTGTCTTTTGATAATTTTGATTCCCTTTGATTTTTTCTTGTTGGGGAATGGGTATGCATTATTTTATGTTTTTTCTATTTTATGTCTACAGAATATTGAAAGATTCATTCCTGTTTTCTATTTGATCGTTTTTTGAAAAAATAGTTTCCTTCTCTTATGTTTTTTGTTTTATGTTCTGATTATTATGTCACAAATTGCTCTATAACACAACTTTTTTCTCTTTCTACAACATATACAACTTTGTCTCGGTGTTTCACTTCCCCTGTTTTGAGGGTATGCTAGTAGATGTTTGTTTCAATCAGGATCCTAAGAGTTTAAGGACATAAGAGAGTGAGGTGTCCTAATTTTAAGGGAAGGATAGGTTAACATGTCCTAATATTAAGGACATGAGACTTCATTATTATTACAGGTTTCTACTTTTTGGTATTGGGTTTCTTCAATATTTTTGAAGGTGGAAATTGTGTAGCGGGATATGGCTTTTGAAGTGGAACCAATGGCTAAAAATACCACAAGGGGTTTCTTTTCAAAATTTCAAGATGTTTTTTCCTTGACTTGTTCGTCCTATAACAAAGTAGACACAGATATTCCTTCTACCTCTGCTGCTAAGAATAATAGTAAAGGTGAGGGGAATATTGTGTTTGTGCAAGAGGCTTTTTCTGGGGTTTGTGATTGTTTTTCTGAGTATTTTCATATTTATGGTGTATATACACATTTATTTTTTACGTATATTGTATTATTTTTGGGCTCAAAGAAGACTTAGATGAGCTTATCTATTCCTGAGTCTCCTTGTAGTCCAAGCTAAAATGTTCCCTCTACAAAATTTCATCTTTTTTTAATATGCAAGTTTGTTTGTTTAGTGAAACTGGTTTACTATTATATTTGATAGTAAACTTCAAAGACATAACCATCATTTATTTGTCTCTTTTCTTTTGGAATTATTTCACTTTCAAATCCATTCTAATCAAAATATACCATACTATAGTGTTGTATTAGTTCGAGTTTTGGTACAGGAAGATGTTTTATTCATTATCTTATTGGCCATTGATTGGAATTATGTTATTAACCTTTTCCTTTTCTATTTTAGCATCATTTTCTTCTTTCAAGACACCTAGTGAGGTCCCTACAACTATAGATGTTGGTGGATGTGTTCGCTAGCCTCCACCCTCTTCTGTAAGTGGATATATTACTGGTATTTGGGTTTCTTGAATCTTGATGCTTGTGTATGTCCTTTGATAAACGAGTATCAATTTTTGGATTTTCTTGTATCTTGAGGCTAGTTTTTGCATAGATTTGATTGCTTCGAACAAGTTCCTTTAATGTTCATTCACACATATAAAAGTTCTGAAGTTTCCCTTTCCCTAGCGATCCCATAATTTTTTCCTTTCCGTATGGTTCAAATTATTAAAAATTCTAGTATCTCCAATAGGTTTCCATAGCATGTTTAGTACTTTGGATTTGTATTTACCTTCGTCCCACTTTCTAAAAAGCGGAGTGAATTTTGTTTTACATTTCCTTTCGAACTTTCTCATTGTTACCTTCATGTTGTCCCAGCATGCCAATGTTTTTTATTGTTACGGAGATAAATTCCTATGGCTTGGGGTACCACAACAGACAGCTTGACTCCAGAAATCAATCCTTTCCAATATGCAATAGAAATTAAATGTCTAACACTAAAGGATCATACCTCATACCTTATTCCAGATGGTTGAAGTAGATCCCCGTTGATCTTTCCAATATTCATCTTGAATTGATATATTACTTCCTCAACAACAAGTAAACAATACAAGCATTCTATATGTCATGGTGTTAGATCTATTCTAGCATATATAATCAATAATGTAAAATCATTTGACATAATCCTATGGATAAAATATTCATTCAAATACACATTATTGGACAGGAAAATATATTTCTATTAATATAAATCAGAGATTACAAGATACAACCTCTGACGGCACGTCTGCGAACCGGAGAAACTGAATCCCCCACTTGGGCCTCCACCACTTCAATCCTCCATCTCTCGATAGCAAGCTCACAAGCAAAAGGAAATCTTGGGAAGAACACAAAAGTGCTCCAAGGGACAAAGGGATGTAGGCTCAAGCATAAGTTCCGGCAACAATGGACTATAGTTTCTTTGCTCTCAATTCTCTCTTCTTGCCTTCAATGTACCAAGGGGTTCCTTATATAGCTTTCAAAGGGATAATGAAAGGTCGAATCCGAGCGACCTCAAGGCATATGGAAGGCCAAGAGTCAAATGAGTCAGATCCATGTCAAGGAAAACTCCAAAAGGATTTGGATTATGCACACATCCCGATGTACGTGGTTTTAGTGGGAAAACCCACATATGTACATGCTTATAGGTTAAAAAGTCGCGTGTATCATTTTTCATGTGTTTTTAGGGATGATAAAGGAAACATCAAAGGACAAAAAATGGTCCATGGGGTCCAAAGAGTCTACAGTGGGACAGGGGAAGGCCATACAAAGTGTGATTCACCTAGAGTGGTGAAATCTACTATAACAGATGCCCCCTAATGTGTGAGGTCAGAGGGGTCATACGATGGCTGAAATACATTATAAGTCCATCCCAAAAGTGGAGTGATGAAGGATACCAAATGGTAGACCAGCCACCCAATCAGCATAGTACAATAATACAACTCTGCATATAACTGCAAGTACATATAGCAGTCCCAGATACATAAGAGTACAATGGCCATGAATAGGCATAATACATGATATCACATATGTGGTCATTTCCATGTACAATATACATAGATTAGAATCTCCATGATGAAGATATACAAAGGACCATGATCTCCAAAATGGCTGAAGATATATAATAGATCAAGATCTCCATAGTGGCTGGAAATGTCTGACATATACTGGAATCAAGTCACGAGAGCTGAAATCTCATGAACACTGGCACGATCAAGGAGGTAGCATATAAGAGATGCCACCAATATGGAAAGTCTTCTACACAAACCACTATGAGTACATGTCCTACTATGTGAATAAAGGTGTCGAGGTCGAACATAGTAGTCCATCATCTGATTACCGGTCATTAATGTATACCGTTAACAGACATGAGATCACCCACCAATGATGAAAATGGGAATCAAGGTACTAGAGTGCAAACTAACAAGTGTGAATAAATGTGTTGAGGTTGAACACTTGAGAGGATCCATCAATCAGGGGACATTGATGTATTCCCAAGAACGGTTGATGGCGAGAGAACCTACCACTGATGACTGCAAGTCTCAAGGCACTCAAAAGGAATCTACATTCCAATCCCAGAATAAATGATCTGAAGTTGATGGGATGAAATCTGTTGGAAGGAGGGCATTAAGGCATCTCCCATCATCCAACATGAGGTACTCAGCAAATCTGTATAATGTGGAAGGACTCGATCATAAGTGCACAAACCAGTAACTGTACCGGGAATGGCCAACATGCAAAGTCAAGATAACTAAGGAATGGCCGACTCAGGTTTAAACTTCCTTCGAACAAGAGCATAACGGCCTACAGTGAATGAATGAAGGCAGCATAGAATTGATATGCAAACTGGGACATCTCTATGACACAGGAGGCATCAACAGAGGCTCCATAAGGACTGGAAGCTTAACCAGTCGATGGAGATAAACTCAGATAAACGAGTACAACTCCTAAAATCAAACTATAACCCACCCAATGGATGTGATATACAGTGCTCTGTTCGAAGGCAACACGACTCGACAGCTGCCAAATATAACATCTTTCCTTGTCCGGCTTTTTGGTTTTTTTATTTTTTTGGAATTTTTCAGTTATTTGAAAAGCTTGAAAAAAGAATAAACTAGCTTTATAGTTACAAACTAGGAGGAGATGAGTGTCATAAGGGAAAACAAACTAGTTCCAAGCAGTGGAACATACCTATGCTCAATGCAAGGATACATGTGTAGGATATCGACACTCGGGGGAAAATCCCCTCCCGGTAAAAAGGGAATCAACCTGGGAAGGATATAAAGAATGGCTCTGCATGGCTAGACATGAGACAAGCTCAAGCTATATGGCTGAAACGCAATGTCAGGGGAGCTGGAATAATTCTCAATAAGGCAGGAAAATCTCATGATAATGCATTCACAACTTGACATAAGGGAGTCCTGAGGGAAATAGGCCAGCATAAGATCAAGAGGAGTATGAGGCTCTTGCGAAATGTCATGGCAGTACTATACAATGGACTCCCACACCCTAAAGGGGAAAACGTTGGCATGGGAACCAAATGCAAATAAGGTGCTAACTAGGGTACCCATGTAAGGTGAACCTCTACCACTCGTATCATGCCACTTCTAAAGCAACAAGAAGGTTCCGTGACATAATAGAGTGGGTTCGTACCTAAGGTCATGGTGATATGGTCATAAGGTCATGAAAAATGAAAACGGTGGAGAACCTAACCTATATGCCAGTTTAGACATGATACCTGAGATCGGCATGAACGGTTCAATCCAATGGCTGAAACGACACTGAAAAAGGTCTTCTACATCACAAATTATGTCAAAAACGGTCCAAAATGGTTAGAAAATGTCGAAACTATAGGAAAGGGGGTATAAATTTTCAAATATATGAAATATTTTCTATAAATAGTAAAAAATATAAATCATTTGAAACTTTTACCCATTTGAGCTCTAATTTTCAACTACAAAGTCCAGGAGATCCAGTCGGCGGAATTCACAACCGTTTCTTCCAGGTATTTACTCATGCTCTCCTCTTGCATTTTGATATAATTTTTATAGATTTTCATGGTTAAATGGATTTTTTAAGCCATCCCAAATTGTGCGCCATGGCCCACGTGGATATAGAGGTTTTTTCCATTTATAGGGCTGGATATACATGGAAAAGGGCCTCAAACCCGCGTACATACGCGGCTGTTTGCAAAACAGTCACGTATGAGGTTGTGCATATGGTTTTACACTAAACTAATGGGCAAATTTCCAAATTTTCTTGCAGGATGGCGCTAGAGTGGAGAGAGCGCGAGCATGGTGAAGTAGAGGAAGCAGTAAGGGCCGACTTAATGGATCAACAAGCTCTTCATGCCTACGGACTCTACAAGTTTTGGTGTCTTGGTGGTTTGAGGGCCAAACGAAGACTGCTACAGATGCTGGTAGATTATTGGGATGAAGACTCAGAGTCCTTTCACATTGATGGGATGTCTGTCACCATAGAGGTAGAAGACATATACTTTATCACTGGTCTTTCTAGTCGAGGGGAGGTGGTGAACCTTCGTTCCCGTGGTGGGCCAGGAGGTGGCCTTACTATCGACGAGTACATAGCCGTGTACTACTACCCAGATACTGAAAAGGTGGGGAGTCAGGTCCCTACCAATGCTATACAGGTGCTGGGCTTAAAGGCCATATTACTGATGCTAGGTAGGATAGCAGGCTTAGCATCACTCAACCAGGCCTCTCGGCCGCTGATGTTCTATGCAGTGGAGTGTATGAGACCCACCATATATGACTAGAGTACTACACTATTGAGCAACATGAAACACCAGCTCAGTGAGTGTAAGGCAGGCAGGGTATGGAACTTTGTGTTCAATAGTATTCTGAGCACATTTTTCTTCGAGCGTGTTCCAGGATTGAGCCCTAGAGTGGATGTTCCTCTCCACGAGGTTCGAGATCTGGCCCAATGGCATTGGGCAGATGCTATGCACAGACTAGGGGGTGGTAGGGTGGCCAACCCATATCCAGCTGACTTCTTTCCATGGTGGCGATGACAGATCATTGCCATTGATGACTACCCCTATGCAGGGATAGATTTCTGGGGGGATCCGGACATGCCATTGCCACAAGGATCGGCATATGGTGATATAGGTAATGAATCTTGACCCTCACTCTTTTTAAATTTTTTGAGTTATTTAATTTTTTTGTATTTTCTTGATTATGTGGAATCAAAAAGACATGTTTTTGTGCGATAATACATAGTGACATCTACCATTTATGTGCAGATGCGGGACCATGGCGGCCAGAGGGCTTCCCTTGTCATAGACGGAGGGGAAGAGGAGATGACATCACGGGTGTGGATGCGGAGCGAATGCTCCAGAGCATTCATACCAACTTTGTGAGACTAACTCATAGAGTTCCCATGGCGCAAGTCGAGGACTTGCCTGAGGCCATGCAGCGACAGGTGGTGGGTGTACCACACGCATGGGTGTGTTTATTCCGATGACTAGCTAGAGCCGTAGTGACGTTCCATGATCACAACCCTCCTCCTCCTCCATAGGATTAGACACCTGGGAGTGTCTATGTTTTGTACGACCGTGTACTATATGATGGTGGCTTGAGAGCCCCAATTTTGTACCATGACACTATGTATTACCACATTTTTGATGTATATAAAAACGTTTTATGGTGATCGATTTATTTATTTACATGTGTAAAAATTGTGTTTGTGATTAATTTATTGTGAATGAAACAAATTCCAATCTAACACACAGTTAGCATATGAGTCAGCAACTTGATTATTATTTCTTGGAATGTGTATATATGTTGTATTGTCAAATTGCTATTCTAACAATCTCACACGTAAGAACCTTCTCAATAACGTCGGATCTCTAACATGGTACAAACCATTGAGTTGTGACACTACTAACTTCGAATCAAGACGTACCTCAAGAGATAGAACGCCATGTAAAATGGCATTCTGTAGAAGCTCAATAACAGGGCTATATTCATCAACATTGTTGGAAGATGGCCGTAGAAATACACCTCCTGAAGACAGTACCTGACCCATAGGAGTATAAATCACCCAAGCAGCAGAGGCTGAGTGTTGAGTGTGACGGCTTGCACCATCCACGAATCCTATGTAGGTGGAAGATTCCCTTGACATCTGCCAAAAGAAACAGAAACTAATCACAAACCTGATCATGATAAGAAAAGACCTAACTATGCAAAGTTGTACAATAATATACAACAAGCAGCCTTGGCTAAAGATCATGCATATTATTTTTTGAGATAGAGCCCATTTCCATGCTCCACCAAAGCTGTGCCTTCGTAATCTACTAACTCATAGGCACCCTTCTCTAACACACGCTTGACCATGTAAGGACCATGCCACATAGGATTAAATTTCCCTACCCCCAAGGGTTCTTTTGATTGATCCCACAAAAGGACCAAGTCTCCTTCACTAAACACTCTTGGATGGACAGACTTATCGTACTGGACCTTAACATGACATTTATTAACCTTTAGAGCCACCAAGGCATCCCGATGCTACTCATCAATTTGATCAAGGTGAACCAAATGCTCCTCCAAAGGTGAAGTGTCTGGTAAGAGTTCCACAGCCAGCTTCAATGAAGGAATATCGCATTTGACCAGCAATATTGACTCCACTCCATGTACAAGCTAATATGGAGAAAAACCAGTGGCAGTCTTAACTGCGGTTCGATATGCCCACAAAGCAGGATATAACATAATGTGCCAATTTATTCACTACCTATACCTATCCATTCACTTGAGGGTAGTAAGAAGAGGAGTGCTCTTGCTTATACCCTAACTTGGATGCCAACTCTTCCATCATATGGTTCTGAAAGTGCGAGCCATGGTCAGTGACAAGCTCTTTTGAAATCCCGAATCGAGTAATGATTTGGTTGAATACAAAGTGAGCGGCTGTCTCACCATCATATTTTAATGTAGGCATAGCCTCAGCCCATTTCGTGAAATAATCAACAGCCACTATAATGTGATGGTGCCCCCCAGCCGAAGCTGGGTTGCAATCCATAAAATCGAGCCCCCACTTAGTGAAGGGACCGGTGGTGATAATGGGATGTAACGGGGCAGGTTTCGAGCACATATTATGTGCAAACACCTGGCAAGGGTGGCACCTCTTGATTGCATCAACATAATCTTTAAATATCGACGGCCAGAAATAACCCGCTCTCAAAATATTTTGAGCTATAGAAAGCCCAGATAAATGACCACCACATGCCCCTCCGTGGTAATCATTCAGCACAACCTCAGCCTCATCATGAGTTAAACAACGTCATAAAATGGAATCTACTCCACAGTGGTACAAAGTATTGTGCACTATGAGGTAGTTCTTAGAGACGTGACGTAATCATCGTTGTTCATCTCGCGAGAGGTGAGTAGGGGTCTTCTGTGTTTGTAGATATACTATGATATCCCCATACCATGGGTCTAACGTTGAGATTAAGAACATGTGCTCATCGAAAAATGTATCTTCACAAACCAACTCCTCGGCCTCACTTGGGAAATCCGATATAAGCTCTACAAAAATTAAATACTTATTCGATTTTGCCAAAACAAAGTCGAGATCGAATTCTTGTAGAATGACAATCCATTTATTATACTTTCCCCCAATCATCGTTCGGGTGAGGACGAATTGAAATGGATTGACATGGGACACAACCAAGGTCTAGCGAAGGAGAATATAATGTCTCAAATGATGAACCGCATGTACGGTAGATAAAGCAAGCTTCTCGACATGAGAATAATGAATCTCTGCATCAATAACGTTTCAGATCACATAATATATGATATGCTCTTGGAGCTCCTCATCCTCTTGAACCAAAACCATACCAATCATCTCTAAATATGCGGCCACATATAATAGAAAATCATGGCTATAATCCGGAGGACTAATCACCGGGGCCGACGCTAGGGCTCGCTTGAGTGCATCGAAGGACTCCTAGGCTCACTCATCCCACTCAAAGGGAGTATCCTTATTCAAGAGATGCATGAAGCCTCTAGTCAAATTGGCAAATTTGACAACAAATCTTTGTAAGAATTTTTCCATCCCTTGCAAACACTAAATATGACGAATTTTCTTCAGGGGAGACAACTAAAGTATTGCCTCAACCTTCAAAGGGTCGACTCTTATACCCTCTTTTGAAATGATGAATCCTAACAAACGACCTGACTTCATGCAAAAGATGCAATTATGAGCATTTAATCTAACTGAATAGTGCCAACATATTTCGAATACCAATCTCAAGTGATAGGGATAATGCATTCTCATACGAGAATGAGCAGTGAGGCCATCCAAAAAGACTTCAATAATAGACTTGAGATCGTGGAAGATCAAGGTCATCGCCCGCTAAAACGTAGCTCCGACATTTTTAAGGTCGAAAGGCATTTTTTGATATGCAAACATTCCCCAAGGACAAATAAATGCAGTCTTGTGTTGGTCCTCAGGTTTAATCTGTATCTGATTATACCCGGAAAATCCATCCATGAAGGAGAACACCTCGCTACCCGCACACTCATCCAAAATCTGATCTATAAATGGCATGGGGAAGTTATCCTTAGGACATGCACGATTCAAATCGCGAAAATCAGTGCATATACGGATCACTCCTCACTTCTTATCCACCAGAATGGGGTTTGAAAACCACTTCATCAAGGGAACGGGATAGATGAAACTAGCTTTCAACAGCTTCTCTATCTCTGCCTTAATGGCGGGTGCTTTCCTAGGATTCACAGCATGTAAACGCTGTTGAACAGGCTTAGTGTTGGGGTAAGTCTTAATCTTGTGCTCGATAATCCAAGGGTCAATACCTGGCATCTTGTTGTAATACCAAGCAAAAATATCACGGAATTCCTTGAATAGCTCGGTATATTCCAGAATCTCAGCATGGGAACATTCCGCCCCAATATAGACATTCTCAATCGTGCCAGGATTGCGAGAGATGTTGATAGGAATCATGGAAGATATGTTTTCCATGTTTCCATTAGCCATCAGACCAGGAGAGCTTAATGGAACCACAGGACTACCAACTCTCTGACTAAGAATCTCCCTAAAATCCTCCTGCTCCAAATAGTCAAGCTCAGGAAGAAAGTACGATCTATGATGAAGTTCCTCCCATGGTGTCTCAATTCCCGACATAGCCTCAATAATTGCTTCATTCGAAGGGAAAAATGTATCAAGGTAGTCGTGGGCATGAGAAGACTGTACCTCCCATGCCGGCAGCACATAGGGGTCTTCCTCCTTCATCCACGAAGAGGAAGAACAAGGCTCTGCAACGTTCTTGAGATTAGCTTGATAAGCTATCATAGTTGCAGGCAACGGCACGCTCATCTCGATAGGATCATTCGAAGTACTCGGTATAAGAAGAATCCAAGGATCTTCCATATGGGTCGTGCGAAAAGACACCAAGGTCGTAGATGTCGAAGCCTCATCGGAACAAGATCCTATCATGAGGATCAGTGTAGGAAAACTAAATCTTCCCATGAGGGATGGATACATGCCTACACCCACACTCCCAGTTGTCGGGTGAGAGTGCTCAATGATCAGGATCGAAGATCCCGAAGATGCGGTAATAGACGGATTCTTGAATGCCATTTGATCAATCGTTACAATATTCTCGTTATGTGGAAAGCATACAACACGAAACAAATAAGAAGCAACATCTTGCATACTATACATCTAGTTCCTACCTAGCAAGAGATTGTAGTCAAGGGGCGCATCAACCACCTCAACCTCTATCGCGATGGTCTTCCCCCCCAAACGGACTTTAAGGGAAGGAAGGATACCGTGCAGCCTAAAAGATCTCCCATCAAACGCAGTTAACATAGTCGCTGATTTAGAAAGCTTAGGAGAACCCAGACCCTTCCAACAGGACAAAGACAACACAGAAGCAGCAGTGCCCTCGTCGATCAAAGTGCGCTTGACGGTCATACCAAGACATTCTACGTGCACCAAAAGGGACACATAGTAGGGCAAGCGAGGCTGATGTCCTGCGGTTTCAAATTTGGTCACCGAGGAAGAATCATCATCGTTCACACCAAGAATAGAAAGCAACGTCTTCCTTTGCGAAGGACAACTCTGAAGCACTTCCAATGCAGACATCGTACAAGGAGTATGGCCCAAATCCTCTACAACTGAATAATTTTGGGTGGCTCGGGAATTTGGATTATGCTCCGAACGCTTAAGGAATCCCTTAGGAATGCGAGGTGCAGCCTTAGGTTTATCCACAAGTTTATCAATGCGTAAAGGGGTTCCTGGTGGATCAGGTTCTTTGCTTGGGCTGGGTTGTGATGAAGTATAATCTTTCGCATGAGTCACAACTTTCGCAGCACGGACCATGTTAATGCACCCACGACCACTACCCTCTGGTGGATCATCATCACTAGACTGGTCATGGGACTTCAAGTTCATATTCTAGTTATGCAGTAAAGGGTTCGTTAGCACAGCTGGGCCTTGTGCTAAGAATCTCGAAGCTTCATCAATCTGAGGGCACAAGTAAGTGAGGTGATCGTCCTTACATAACTTGCAAGGGAACTTAACCTTACATTTAGCTTGCTTGTCTCCCCTAGCATTTCTACCGTTCTTCTCATTATTGTTAGCATTCTCATTCTTATTCCCACCCTTTGGATTATTATTTTTACCCTTTTTTCTATGCCATCTGAGCTGTTGGTTACCCTTCTGGTCCGACTATTGCACAGAAAGTACATTCACCGTTTGGGTGGGTTGAGACGAACCCTTAGCTTGTCCCGAAGCAGATTGGTTCAGTGACAATTGACTAACTTGTTTTGCAACTGAATCCGTAGGTTTCACACTTGCATAACCCACAATGCCATCGACATGTGGTCCAAGTTTGACTTTGGGATCGAAACTGGAACGAGGAGCGTTGGGAATAATCTCATACAACAAACTGGACTGAGCATAAATCAAGTCCATTTCTTGCGCCCTAAAAATTGCTTGTTCCTCATTCTGCACTTTGGATGTGGAAACATCCTTCGCTATATATGGCAATAAGGACTTGAGGAACCACTCGAGGAGGAACTCTAGTGGTATAAAGGCTTAATTAATCTCTTCCGTCTACGCCACTCTTGAATATGATCAGAAATATGGGTGGATTTATCTTGCCGAAATGTTGACAAGAGTTCGGTACCAACTTCATAGTGCAGTGGTAGCTGGAAGTGATTAAGAAAATTCATCGCAAGATCGTCGAAAAAAGCGAAAGCTCCCTTAGGTAACTCTATATACCATTTCATAGCAGGCCCTGTGAGGGTGCGTTGAAATAGTCTCAAACGGACTGAGTCCTCATGTAATGAATTCGAAGAGCACCATAGGTGAAACATAGTAACGTGTTCACTCGGATCCTCTCCCGATTTTCCTTCGAACTTAGGTATGTCCGAAGGAAGTTTGGTAGGGACAGTCGACCAAGCCGAGTCATGAGCCACAGGATCATTCGTAAGTATCGATAAGTTAGGAAGGTTAAGTGTCGCAAGGAAAGGGAGCCTAGGATGATGAGGTCGATGGACCTCTCCCTGGTTCATATAGGGTTTATTACCACCATGGCCTTGGCCATAATTTCCTCCTCCTGTCTGACCCATATAGGGTGGTGTGGAAGTACCATAGTATGCTAGACCTTTACTAGTAGGAGCTACGAAGCCATAATTAGGAGAGTAAGCAAGTTTTTGATACCCACCTCCATAAGGTGACGAAACCTGTCCATACTGCGTCCCATAATAAGGTCCATAGGTCATCGCATGTGATGCCCCATGGGACACTCCGTAGGTAGGAAGATACGCTCCGGAAGTAGGAATATACATACTGGAAGTAGGGATATATGCCACAAAATTAGTAATCTGACCTCTAGAAGCATGAACATAACCTCCCAAAGTAGTGGGTGGTATGTGAACTTGAGACACAATTGGTCTAGTAACCGCAGTATGGACCTGACTCATAGCCATATACCAGCTCGAAGGACCACGTCAATAAGGTGGAGGATGTACATTTGAAGAACTAGTGACCAAGGACAAAGGAATCTGAGTAATATTATATGTACTACCGCCTATCGTCACTCATCTCGGAGCTGGTATCCTAATTGGATCGCTAACCCTAGACCTAGGAGGGATATACGATGTAGCTTCCATCACTGGGACGGAAGGTGCAATGTGACTAGTGCTCCCAAACCTCTCCGCATGGTAAGGAATGAGAGTGCCCCCAGGTATAGTGTTAGGCTCAAAGTCAGATTTGACATGAAATGTCAAATCATGTGCAGGAAAACCAGACGTAGCATAACTACCGTAGCTAGTGCTAGCAGGTTCAAAATGAGTCTCAGCATCTTTCAGTATTCCATACCGGTAATGCGTCAATGGGGAATCAACCCTAGAGTGAGTAGGTCTATCATGCAAGGTTCCTATCTCAGAAATCATAGGACCGAACTCAACTAAGTCGGGTGAAGGATCGTAAGTAGGAGTAAATTCCCCATCTTCTACACGAATGGGAGGAGGTGGTTCAGGAATATCTTTTGAATGGTCTCCCATGGTGTGTGAATCAATGTGTGACATAGTCTACCTAGACTGTCTAGGTCTCTCTCCCAAAGGATGAGGATAACTAGAAGGCTGAAGTCCTGCTAAACGACGAGAATGGCGAGGAACCACACTCGAATCCATAATGACTCAAAAAATAGCAAAGACTCTCTATTTACGTAAACCCTAGGCCAACTATCGTGCACAGAGCAATCACTAATAAAATCTAAAGCCAAATGCAAGCAAACAAGGGCTGGATAAGTGAGCTCCCAAATGAAGCAGGTATGTCTCACCTAAGAGAGGATTGAGACTCCCATACACAACAAGCGGAGATACGTAACCAATTATTGTGGCCCTCAGCTTCAACGCGTAAAGCGACTGTGCTATCCGACCCCAACCTGGCCGAGACACCTATAGAATAACCTCTACAAGTAGCCCCTCTATATTCTAGGTAAGGCCACCAAGGTCACCTCAATATAATCAATGCTCAAGCGGACAGTCGCAGGCGGGATTGACCGTATGGGTAGGGTAGCAAAGCCCAAAACTCTCAAAAGAGCCCCCAGATACGAATACAATCCTAGAAATATCTCTGGTGCTACTCATTTATGACTAGGCATCATCCCAATCAATAACCGCTCACACTGCCTCATGCTTAACTCTTGTTTGAGAGGAGGATCCTGAGAAACACTGGTTATACCAAGGATTTCACACACTCACCTGGACAGACACCTAGATGTTGTTGTTTAGTGATCTTGAAAAATTGACTTACAATGAACTATTCCAAGATCCTAAAACCTAAGCTTGTTTGTGCACCCTAGAAAAGAAAAGAGTGTAATTCATTTTAATTTAGCGTTGATTTTAGTTTCCTTTATTACTCAAAAATGGATATGACCGTGCAACTAGTGGTGTTATGACGCAACATGAAGTAAAATGCACACCTAACAATCAATGCAAATGCATTGTGTCCATGAAAACAGGGTATGCTACTACGTGAAATGCACAATTCTTCTTCAAATGATGAATGCAAATTTTCCTATATGAATTCCTAACTAGTACTCCAAAGAAAATCTAGATCTAATGCAAGTACAATGCAAAGTGCAAAATGCAATGCATGATGATAAGCAAATGTTTTTGGATTTTTTGAAAATAAAAGAGATACAAAAAGCAAAAGAATGATTCTACGACCCCTAGACTCTGCAAGCACACCCAAACAGCACTCAAGCAAAGCACTAAGGTAAAAGAAATCTAATGCACTAATCTCAAACAAAAAATAAAAAATGACATGACAAGAACTTTCCTAAAAAAAAAAATTAGGCTAAAAAAAACGTTTCTGGTCAGAAACAGAGGTCTAAACAGACTCAGGTAGTGCCAAAGGAGACTCAGCAACTATCAAAATTCACCCAGCAACCAATTATCTTCCACAAAAAGGAAAAATCAAGAGTATACATGATTGTTCACAGTAAACCTGCGTGTATACGCGGAAATTGCAGAGGAAACCACGTGTATACGCGACTGTAAATCAAAAACCCATGTACAGGAAGGAAAGGTGCATAAAGTCAAGGAAAATAGGTAGGATGAGACAAACTTCACACCAATCAGACTCTACCAGGCATACATGCCCCCAGACCCGACACAGAAACAAGAGAGAAAGAGCAATTCAAATACATTGAATGCCAAGAAAACAACCCCCAAAGGACAACTACTGGGAACTCCCCAACGGAGTCGCCAATTCTATTATGGAGAGAAATTCCTATGGCTTGGGGTACCACAACAGACAGCTTGACTCCAGAAATCAATACTTTCCAATATGCAATAGAAATTAAATGTCTAACACTAAAGGATCAGACCTCGTACCTTATTTCGGACGGCTGAAGTAGATCCCCATTGAGCTTTCCAATCTTCAGCTTGAATTGATATATTACTTACTCAACAACAAGTAAACAATACAAGCATTCTATATATCATGGTGTTAGATCTATTCTAGCATATATAATCAATAATGTAAAAGCATTTGACATAATCCCATGGATAAAATATTCATTCAAATACACATTATTGGACAGGAAAAGATATTTCTATTAATATAAATCAGAGATTACAAGATACAACCTATGATAGCATGTCTGCGAACTGGAGAAACTGAATCCCCCACTTGGGCCTCCACCACTTCAATCCTCCATCTCTCGATAGCAAGCTCACAAGAAAAAGGCAAGCTTGGGAAGAACACAAAAGTGCTCCAAGGGACAAAGGGATGCAGACTCAAGCATAAGTTGCAGCAACAATGGACTATAGTTTCTTTGCTCTCAATTCTCTCTTCTTTCCTTCAATGTACCAAGGGGTTCCTTATATAGATTTCAAAGGGATAATGAAAGGTCAAATCTGAGCGATCTCAAGGAATATGGAAGGCCAAGAGTCAAATGAGTCAGATCCATGTTAAGGAAAACTCCAAAAGGATTTGGATTATGCACACATCCCGATGTACGCGGTTTTAGTGGGAAAACCCGCGTATGTACACACTTATAGGTTAAAAATTCGTGTGTATCATTTTTCATGTGTTTTTAGGGATGATCAAGGAAACATCAAAGGACAAAAAATGGTCCATGGGGTCCGAAGAGTCTGCAACGGGATAGGGGAAGGCCATACAAAGTGTGATTCACCTAGAGTGGTGAAATCTGCTATAACACTTATGCATTTGACTAGAAGGCATCTAACTATTATTCCTTTTGTGCTGCAATTGTAGCACATAGATAGACCAAGGAAACACCATTATGCATATTTTCATAGACTAGTATTCGATTAGGGTAGATGAGATCTGCAATTTTAGTGTAAGAACCTTGATTCCATTTTTTTGTCCAACTTTTATTGGGTACAATATTCCCATCTTCTTGGATTTACAGCAAATAAGTTTGTTGAACTGAAAAATTTCCTGAGCTTTATATGCCCCATATTACTCTATCTTCTTCATTCAAGAAGTGGATTCTTATCTTTTGGATAAGTTTCCAAAGTCTCTTCATTCATGGTTCAGATTGTCCAGCCATGATAATGTTAGATTCCCTTTACTTTCTGTGAAGGATAGGTAAGCTAAAGAAACTTATGATGTCTCGATGTCTATTCTTATCCAATTTCTTATTTCAAATGCCTATTTGGCTTATGCCATGTTTTCCCCTTTTGCTAAAGGCTGATTTTGTGCCCTTGAAGATTCCCAAAGCAAGACTATTTTGTCATTTATTACTTCTCGAAACCTCTAAGTTTGAGTTAGTTTCCTATCTTGTTGGATACCCATTCTAGGTGGCGGATCCTTTTGGGGAAGGAATCAATTCTTGCTTTAAATATATTGTGTATTTATTCTTTCAAATTATATCCCATTAAGTGCCTTTCTCACTGTAAGATCTCCAAATAATCTTGTCCTCTGAGAGCTATATTGAAATATTTGCATTTTCTGAGCCAAACCTCCTGAAGATTTTGGATTGGAGATCACTTTCTTGGTTTGTAGCACTCAAAAATTTTGTCTTTGTATTTTCTCTAGTTCCCTTAAAACAATTTATGGGGTTTCTAAGGCCGAAGAATATGTAGGCTCGTATAGCTTATAGGACCATCTTGATAAAAGTGATCCCACCTTATAGGGACAATTTTTTTAACATTGAAGTGTCTTGTCTAGATTTGATCTTTGTAGTGTTATCCTCCCATTTCAAAAGTTTTTTTGGACTGTCAGTTAAAGGAACTACTAAATATTATAGAGGGAGAGAGGCGCTTTCACAATTTAGTATTCTACTAATATTTTCTCGATTTTGAAGGACATTGAATATAAAATATTGGATTTTTGCTCCAATTTTCTCTCTTGAAACCTTTCAATGAATCCCCAGCAGTTGTTCCAGGTTTAATGATTCTAACTCAATAAAAGAGTGTACCATGAACAAATAGTAATTTAGATCCTCTATCTCCTATATTTGAAATTTCAGCTCCTTTCATTCCTAAGTTTCTTTTGACTGGTTTATCAATTAACTGATATTCAACTAGAATGATAAAGAGATAAAGGGGCATGAAATCACCATTGCAAAAACCTCTTTAAGGAGAGGAACTATTAGTTGGTACTCCATTTACTAGGAAAAAAGAAGATGCTCAAGTAACATGCTTGGAACCATTCTCTCCAAGTTTAACTGAACCCAAAGAGTTCTAGACTTTTCTGTAGGGAGATCTAGTTCAATCAATCATATGTTTTGGACATGTACAATTTAATTAGCATACTTCTCTTTTTGTGTGTTTAAAAGGAGGGGATGGTCTCTTGGGTAGTGATATTACCATCCAAGGTCTGCATCCCTATGATCAAACTATTCAGAATCTTGTTTAATCTGTTTACTAGCACCTTGTCTATTATTATTATGTAAGAAGTAATGTTCTTTTCATTTTTTAGATGCATTTAGGATCAACATTGTTTTGGCTAAAAAGGGAAGAATTTATTAAATCACAAACCCCATTTCTGGTGTTCCAACTATACATAGCTTACATAATTTCCTTACATGTGGATCCAATGTCGCAATTAATTATTTTGCACTTGGTAATCAGATGGACTTGAGCTCCTACTATTCTACCACTGTTCTTTGTTGATTTGACAGAACCACACTTCTTTTGCAACCAATGCCATTGTAACCAATATTCCGTAACTAACAAATGAAATTATTTCACCATTCAAATTCCATTGTAACGAATATTATGGAACTAACCAATGAAATTATTGCACCATTCAAATTCATGTTTAGTGTCACATGCACTACAAAGTGTCTGAGCTTTCCATCTTTGTTCATACTTCATATATTTGCAAAAACAATCATTGGCTTCAAATTTTCAACCTTTTCATTTTTAAACATGTCAGATTAACTTGTTTCCTTTTATGATAGTCCATGTTGTTAGATCTTCAACTGTACCTACTACTGAATGTACTACTAGATTATTTTGTGAAACTAATTTCCTTTTTCTCCCAAGGTCTGGACTATTTTAGTTTCCAAGAGATAGATTGCATTGATAGCTCAGTAGCTATTGCACACTAACACCTTCTAACAGAGACACCTGAAGTACAAGCATGCAGTTTAGTGTTATGACCCTATAGGATATGGGGGTTATATATGGAATTGAATGTAGAAGTATAGTTGAATGTAAAAGCATTGAGTGTTAAATGTATATGCAATAAAGTTCTGCATTATGGGCTCCCACATGTGAAATGAGTGATTATTTGTATATAATATTTGTATAGGTCAATGTAGTCCTTAGTAGGGAGGGGATTTAGGATTGGGATATATCAAGGTATTGGGGATATTTGGAGGAGTTTCTCCTAATATATTAGGAGTTATTCATATTGCAACTTATCTCTTCAATCTATTCTAGAGTTGTGCTCCATGCTCGTTTCTTATGTAAATTGTCTGTACTCTAGTTTATTATGTTATTTTATGGATTTGGTACACAACTTTTAGGGCCTGCAATTGGATTCCATTCAATGGAGAGTAAGAAACGTGGTTTGTGGCGTAATCTAGGATTAAAAAAATATAAATAGTTGTACGTCCATACAATGTATATTCACAATGAAAATAATATCCTATGTAAACAAAGACATTGTTTTATTTATTAATCTTCTAAAAGTTCCTCCTCTTTGTCTATTTGAAGGAGTACTGATTTTGTTTTCTCTCTGATTCCCACAAGATAGCACTTTTGATTAATCTAAGGGTAGTGAGTCTACATAAGACGGTCCTTCAATGCCTATGCGTTATCTTGCAAAACCAAAGCATGTACGTGATGAGACTCCATACTCTGCTAACTCTCTGCCCTCTCTTTCACTAGAAATGGGTCTAAGTTTTGCATATAAAGAAGGTTTTCAGAAGGATGATGCAGAATGTACTAAATTCAACTCAACCTCTCTCTGTCTCGGTAATTATAGGAGAGGCCCACAGTCAGTTTTGAATTCTGACTCTAATGATGGTCTTGGGGCCTTTGCTACTGGGGGTATGCCTAATATGTCTTTGTATAAAACTATCACAATCCAACAACCAAATGTATACCGGCATATTCCTGTGCCAAGTATTCCTCTTGATTTCAACTCAATTAATTCAGCACTTTTTCTACAATCATCCAAAAACATACAATAGATTGTTCCTATGACAGTTAATAAAGTGTCATCTGACACTAGGAATCCTTTGTAGTGTGAAAATCCATTACAGGGAAGTTCATCTGGAGAGAATTTTAAGATTTTGACTCGCACCACAAGCTAGTTTTCTTACTCTACGTCTAATGGAAGCCAATTGGATTCTCTGAGAAGCTACATGCCTATCCTTCAAGCCCCTCCAATGGCATGTTTTGGTGGGAAACAAATAATCAACGATGAAGGAAATCTATCTCTTGGCAGTGAAAATTGTCAAGAATTAGGGAGAAAAAGGAAACTAGTTTCCCAAATGAAACAAGTAGAACATTCAACAACACGGCCAGCAGAAGAGATGGGCAAGGGATTTCTGGAAGCTATGGATAGTGCAGAAAATGATGGTCCCTATCATAAAAAGAAAAAAATTAAGATGATTAAGCCACCAAATGCAAAATCTAAAAAATTGAAGTTAATGAATGGCTTTGCAGGTTTACAAAGCATGAACCAAGTTGGAAAGCTTGGAAACTTTGAGGAGTCTTTGAGTCTGAAGTTGAAATCAAATGATGCAATAAATACATCAGTTGTTTTTGTTCCTTGTTATGCAAGGTCCAACATGCAAGGATACAGTCATTCAGAACATGAAAATCCCCCCCATATTCGGCCACTTAACTGAAGTACAGTTGTAAGTAGAATTTCCAAAAAACTACATTGTAAATTATTTGATATTCATAAATATGATAGTCTTAAAGAGTTCATTATTTTTCAAAACATGTCATATCTGTTTTATTAGTCTATACAATCATTTCAGAAATTGCATTAGTGTAGTTGAATGATAAAAATAACTCAATGAGACTGAGTCAACTCAGCATGTGCGATGTGCATATTTCGAGAAAATATATATCTAAGATGTAACTAAAATAATAAAAAGAATAAAAGTATAGAGAGGTAGAACACTACAACAAACCTTGTGATTAGCATATCTTTTTGCTTCCCTTTTTGTGTCTAGACCATCTTTAAATGTATTTTTCTTCATTTTTTGGAAAAAATGGCGTAATTTCACGGGGTGGTGCTAGTTTAGGAATTTTCCTGAGAGCGGGTCAAATGGATGAATTAGATATTAGAAGAACTGAGGTATTGGTAAATTCGACAAAAAATATTTAGTGCAAAGTCCGTTCATATATTGATCCAAAAGAATTTTTTGCTTTGCGCAATGTTGCCATTGATCTCTAGGCCTTATGGAGAGGTATTTCATGTTCATGTATTTGTAGGTCTATTGGTTCTAAATGTTTATGCATTTTGAGTACACCTACTGTTTGCTGGAATTGTTTCTTTTTTCCATGTTAAATCTTTTGAAATTATTATGTACATTTTTCAGTTATTTGTTTTCTCTTTTTAGCAAGCAACAAAATTTATTGCTTAACATGTGTTGTTTGTAGGTAACCTTGCTCACAATATTTATAACAACGTGAGGAAAGAGGATGCTACAATGCTAATACAAAAGCATGTGCGTAGATATAAAGCTCAGAAATCTCAAAAGCATATGCAGTGCAGATACAGAAGCACATGCGTAGATAGAAACCTCAAAAAGTGGGCCATTGAGTATGAAGAGTATTGTTGAACCCTCCATTATGAATGTGGCTGAAAAAGGTGACTAAATATTACAACACATAGAGAAAACGCAACCAAAGGCTTCAAGCAATCCCATGCAAGTATTGCTTTATCCTTGAGATGTTTAAGGTAGTGATCTCCCATGGATATTTCAATAGCCTCTGCAAGCTTTTGAGAATTTGATCCACAGAGGATCTATTTCCCAGACTGGAAAACAAGGTGGGTGATAGGAAGAAAAGAAAAATCAGATCTAACTATGAAATTAATCATGATCTAAATCCAAGCTACCTAAAGAGAATTGTTGAATTGATTTACAGATTATCCTAAGATATTTGAATAACAAGTAGTTCACGACATTGACAGAAATGTAAATGAGATGATAAACTCACTTAAATCACAATCTTGTAATGAAAATTAAATGGACACAACTCAACATTAAATCATTCAAGATAACCTACAGATACATATGTTGGTTGAAAAGCCAACATTTCTTGTTGTAAATCTTTTACTGTTCAATCACGTGCAAAAATAGATAAAGACAGTTAAAGAATAAATTCCTTAATGTTGGAGACATTTACCTTCATACTCACTCCTTCGGTCAAATTGGCCTAGTTAAACCACTATCCTAAGTTTAATTGACATTAGTGGAGCATTAATTACCATCATCCTAGTCACTCCCACGCCTACCTACAGTCAAGGAGGCTAACTGGAGCACTCCAGGGGTGATCTATGTGACATTCATGCACCTAATTGCTAACTGGGGGTTACTTTCAGTTCAACCAATCAGTTACAGTCAGTTAAGGCGCCTCCATTCATTAAATATATTATTTAATGATTATTTAATGATTATTTATTATTATTTTAATGAACTGGAGTGAACAAGGCTCCTTCACCAACTTCTGATGGTCAGTTCAGCTTCAGTTAACCTCATCAGGGTTTATTGGAGTCATGCAGTACTAGCACTTGATGATTGGATTGCTATGACATGTGTTTTATCTCCTTCGGTTGAGATTAAGTCATTTATTGCACTCCAACTTCAGTTAAGGTTTGGTGAGTCAATTAGGGTTTTGGTCAAGTGGTTAACTGAGTGAGATTGCATGGCAAAGAGTCAGTTAAGCTAGACTCACTCATTGAATTCGAATTGTCCCTTAGGTATTTGAATTCTTCATTGAATTAAGCCATTGCGCATGCATGGTATTGTAACCCTTTATTGTTTATAAAAGATACAGAGAGGAAACCTATTTTGGTTCCAATTATTGCTAATTCATGTGTATTTGTCAATTATTCTTTGATGATTTTGATTCCTAGTTCCTAGATCATGTGCAAGAATTAATATGGTATCAGAGCATGTGGCGGGACGAAGAACAATCTCTCAAGAACAACATTTTTGACAGATTTCTCCACGAAATTTGAGCAATAGCTCAAGAATCCACCACTGCACCAGAAGCCAAGGCTTACCACTCAATATCCCAAGTAAAGAACTTGTTGATCAAGCTTGTTTGATTGACTATGATGGGTGTGATGAAAGCCTAGAATGTGCAGTCTGTTTGACCTTACGTTGCCTTTTTGTTTTGATTTGCAGGTCTTAATAGGTACAACTTCGAATGGACTCATCAATCCCTCCTCTCACCCCATTCACAAGCTATTCGGAATGGAAGCTGAAGATGATTACATATCTCAAGAGACGAGGTCTCTATGAGGTGTCTATTGGAATTGGAAGAGAGAATTATGAGAATGAGAATGATTGGCTAAATGACACTGACGGAGCTTTTGGATCAATAGCTCTGGCCCTTGATGATAGCTTGTGCTACCTTATTTGTTCTGCTGAATACCCAAAGGAAATCTGGACAATATTGGACAAAACCTTTGGCAAGCACAATGGGGATCATAATAGTACTTTGGAGACCACATCCAGCACCACAAGAGTTCTTTACTCAAAAGTCTCAGCCTCTACTCTCTCCGATGAAGTTGTTCAAGATGAAGATGAAGCAGAATCTTCTACACATTCAATTCGAATTGAAGAAAGTCTCCATGAAGTGACTCCTTCTCCCGATGCTCCGGAAGTTCATGAGATCTCTGATATCTCATCTTCTCATATTGCTGAAACATAAGAATACATTCAAATATTTGATATTGAATAAAAATGCTGCTGCACTTCCATGCAAACATTCACCGGTGATTTTCCTTTGAATTCTGTGCAAAATTTACCAGTAATTGCTTCCGAAAGTGAAGAGAAATTTGATTTTTCTTTCGCTAATGTTGCTGCTGGTGTGAAAATATGTAATACCTTGGATATTTTGGAAAAAATATCAGATTATAAGAGTGACACATTCTCTCCCCATGATCTAGATCTTCCAGCAAATTCCTGCAGGATTGCATGCACCAAAATTCAGAATTTTAAAGAAGAAGAAAACTGTGCATCTACCGTCTCGGTTGACCATACTTTTGGATCTGATATGAAACTTATTGGGTCTGATATGATATTATTTGGATCTTATCTGATATTGCTTGGTTCAAAATCTCAGGTTCATAAACCTTTAGTACTGCTTGTAGCTGTTCTCATCAACGGTGTGAAGAAACAAGTACCGCAAGTCTCCTTCGAAACTGCTGCTGGGGATTTGATTTCATTTCACAGTTTTGGATCTGTTGTGAACTTATTTAGATCTGATTTAAATTCTGATCTGATATTATTTTGTTCATATTTTAAAATTCAAGAGCTTTCAACCATGCTTGTAGCTGCTCTCACCAATTCCGGTGTGAAAAATCAAGTACCGCAGTTCTTCTTCAAATTTGCTGATGGGGATTTGGTGTTAGTTTCCTTTTGTGAGGTTGCTGATATTTTATTTTGTGATTCATTAGCTATTTTAGAATCTATATCAGATTATGGATCTAAAGCATTCGCTCTCCAGATTCCTAGGGATTCTCTACCTTTGGTCACAAGCTCATCTCCTCACAGAACTAGTAAAGAGGAAGACTTTCTGCATCTGCATGGACACTTGCTCCTAAGATTTGGGGCTGATTTTACCACTCATGGTTTTCTGTTCAAGGCTGCAACATATCAGTTTCTTGAGTTTTCCACACATGGTTCGAATCCTCAAGAACCTTTGCTCTCTCTTCAGATGACTTCAGTTGCTCTACATGGGTCCAGTTTTCACCGTGCAGCTGTTTATATTTCTGATTCAGTTGAGTGCATTGTTCTTCTTCCAAAGTGGAAGATTCCTCCAGACATATTCACCAAGATATTTTCAGAAAATAAGTTCACATACCTCCGTTCACTATTGGGGGTGAGTTCATCAGGGTGATCCAGACTACTTTCAGTGTTCGGCTTGAGGGGGGGTTTTTTCCCACTGGGTTTTCCCTCTTTTCCTCACTTAGTTTGTTTTGAGCATTGTTTCAGTTGCTTTATTGTACAGGGTGACCTATGGCCTTTGTTTCCAGGGCCCTATCATTGTATGCATCTATGTTTTCTAACTCTTTCTGAGTATAGCTTGTTGTCCGCCGATTGCACACCAGTAGCAGAAATCTTCCGAAAGCTGTCTCCTCACTTGAGAAAGTGGGAGAGGTGTGACCTTGGGGGAAAGCACAGAGCTAGGTACTGTCACCTACTCCTAGCTCCTCCGTTTAGGCTAACTCCTAACGAAGCCAAGGGGGGTAGTCCCTACAAAAGAGTTTCTATGGCTCTTAAGTTGTTAAAGTGTTTTGATTAGTTGCGGATGCGGATGGGTGTTGTTTAGAAGTTATTATGATTTGAAGTGATTAATATTAAGGGGATGATGATTAATTAAAGAAATCCACGTTGCTAACAAGAGATCACACATATAAGCAAAGATTCCAGACTTATAACTTAAGAATTCAAATATAATCAATTGAAATGGACCATAGACAGTTGATCAAGATAGAAAATTAATCCAATATAACAAAGGACCAGTGCCTTATGGAGTCAAATAAGCGTGTGAAATAAAGTCTAGGAATTTAAGCTAGTGAGTATTAGGTTTTGCAAGTGCTATTGGTTGATTTTAAGAGTTTTTTTGTTTGTGATCTTCACTTATGGTGGCTGGATGTCCTAACCGGTAATACCTTCAGTGGCTCCGTTCAAAGACATGACGGACCTGTCTGGGGTCAAAGGTAAGTGTTCAATAACTTAACTACCAGTGCCCAGATTAGGTAGCCCGGCTCCCACACTTGGAATTTTCCCACATGCCTCGGTATTTATCGAACAACGCCGGTGCGTTGGTTATAAGGAAAAGTTTTAGTTAAGTTCCTCTTGTGGGGTTTAGAGATCCAATGCCTTTTCTGGGTATTTCGATCGAAGATCAGTTAGAGCATACTCTGGAAAAGGGGGAAGGGGGTTAATTAATTAAAGGGATGTGAGTTGCAAATTTTATTAAGTTAATTAATTAAAAATCTCCGATAGAGAGCGCTCTTGACCTTGTCTTATGACAACAGTTCAAGAGACTTAGCTAATCTAGATGAAACTAATGCAGGGATTATGCAAACCTAGGATGCTCTCCGATAGAGAGTTCTCTTGACTTGTGTTTTTGCAAGTTCAAGAGTCTTACTTATGGATGATTTGAATTAAACAAAGACAATAATTAATATGAAAGGTGGTTGATTAAAACTCTCCGACAGAGAGCACTCTTGATCCACCTTATGGTGAGATTCAAGAGATTTTGGTTCTTCTTATGATTT
>LPNX010760403.1:119994-164072 GCA_001517045.1 Pseudotsuga menziesii | reverse complement strand
GTAAACTCAGAATGATCACTCTTTGTAATGTCATCTACAAAATTATCTCAAAGGTAATAGCTAACCGGTTGAAGCCACTCCTCCTTCTTATTATCTCCCCAGAGCAAGCTGGCTTTGTGGAAGGAAGAAAAATCTTGGATGGCATCATCTTAGTCCACGAAACCATCCACTCTCTCAAAGAAACCAAGTCTCCAGGTATGCTTCTTAAACTTGATCTTTCAAAATCCTACGATAAATTAAATTGCCATTTTTTGGATGGCATTTTAAAAGCGTTTGGCTTTACAGATGAATGGACTAACTGGATCATGAATCTGGTTTCCTCTACTTTCTTCTCCATTTTGGTTAATGGTTCTCCCTCATTCCCTTTCAATGCTTCTAGAGGAATAAGACAGGGGAATCCTCTATCCCCGTTCCTCTTCATTTTAGCGGCTGAAGGACTTGGAAGACTGATCAAGAGTAAGCAAGTAGAGAATAAAATCCGCAGCTTGTCATTAAAGGAAGGAATGGACCGACAAACCCATCAACAATTTGTGGATGACAATATGCTGATGGGCCCATCCTCGGTACATGAATCCAGGGGAATCAAAGATTTCTTGAATACATTCCTCGAAGCCAGTGGCCTTGAAATCAACAAGGAGAAATCTCATACCTACTTTTTCAACACTCCCAGAATCACTAAGTGAAACATCCTTAGAATTCTAGAATTTCAGGAAGGAATCCTCCCTTCTAAGTATCTAGGTGCCCCGATGGCAGAATCTACTATCATTCAGGTATCTTTGAAAGAGTTGCTGGACAAGATCAACAAAAATCTCATCCTCTAGACCTACAGAACCCTTAATTTTCTAAGTAGACTTATCCTTGTGAAATCGGTCCTGCAGGCGATGCCAATGTATCTCTTTTCAGTGTTGGCAGCCCCAAAAGCCATCATAAAACAAATCAGAAATCTACAGAGATAATTCCTATGGGGGGGCACTAAAGATATAAGAAAATGGACATTGGTGGACTGGAAAACCATCTGCACCCCGAAGAGTTTAGGAGGCCTGGGTCTCGGAGATCCCTTGGATAATAATAAAATCATGAGTGCTAAGATCTGGTGGAGATGGGTGAACTACCACAAATAACCGTGGGCCAAATTGTGGCATTTGAAATATGCACCCCAATGGCCATACCAAACCTTGGTCAGGTTTGGGGAAGATCCCCCGGATCCAGCATCTGGAAGACAGCTCAGGAAAATCGGGAGTTGGTGCAAAAATATAGTTTTTGGGAAGTCAAGAACGGTCAAAATGCAAGATTCTCGAGCGAAGCTCTGAACCAGGAACCGGCTATCTCGTGTGGGGAAGACACACCCCTTTTACGCTCTTTTCTTCAAAACAATGTAATGGCTAATGTGGCAGAATTCTGGGATCATAATACCGCTGATCAGAGGTTCAGAAGATGGAAGGACAAGAGATGGTGGCAAGACAAGGAACCAGGGGAAGACTTAGATAACTTCCTAGCAGAACTCTCCAAGAAAATATTTCCCCTAAGTTACGAACCAGATAAGCTAAGGTGGGGGTACTCTACCTCAGGCAATTACAATCCAAAAGAAGCCATAGGCCTGCTAACAGAAACCGTCAATGTAATCCCAGAAGATAAGTGGAATAAAATATAGAATGGTGGATGGTGGCCCAAAGTTTCTATCTTCTGCTTGTTGGTTATTAAATGTCACATCCTAACCTAGGACAACTTACAGGTCAGAGGTTTCATTGGGACATCCCGATGCTGCTTGTGCAAGGAGAAGGTAGAGACTATTAATCATTTGCTGGACGAATGTAGGGTGGCCACTACCTTATGGGAGAGGGGGGCAACCATCTTTAGAAGAGACCACAAACATAGGGGAAGACCAGACCTAATTATTGCAGAGTGGCCCACTAATAGCTTCAAAAACAAAATTGTGAATCGTGGGAACTTCTCCCTAGCTTCACTATTTGGGAAATATAGAAGACAAGAAACAAACAAATATTTGAGAACAAAGATAAAAAACCCGAGGAGATGTGGGATTCCATTACAAGACATATGAAAGAAACTATAACCTTGCAATCTTGGTCGCAGGAAGAATTCGATGTGGAAAGTAATGAGCGGAGTATTTTGCAGTCTTTTGGGGTTGATGAATTACCTCCAAAGAATTCAATTACTCGCCTAAGACCGCTGAATGTCTCCAGTCCGCTGTTCTGGACCCCTCCTCCCTTTGGAACCTTCAAACTCAATTTTGATGGTGCCGCTAAAGGTAATCCAGGACCAGCTGGATATGGAGGCGTAATTCAGAATTTGAGGGGCTGCATCCTTAGCCTATTATGGGGCTCCATAGGGACAAACACGAATAACATGGCCGAGCTAGAAGGGCTAATCAATGGCTTGATCTGGGCTAAGAAAACTAGTAAACTTCCACTGGTGGTGGAAGGGGACTCCCAAATCATTATCAAGATGGCTCGCAAGATCCAAGCAGGATCCGTCACGACCCAAGTTTCCAAAAATTGGAGATGGGAGAGCAGATTATCAACCCTCCGGCAGATCCTAGCAGGAGAGGAAGCCCTTCTATTAACTCACGTCAAGAGGGAAGGGAATAGGGTAGCAGATGCCATGGTTAATTCAGGTGTGGAGAGTGAATTTTCGTTTCATGCAGAGATTAAGGAGGACGAAGGTGAAACTCAGCAAGTCTGGAATGGGTGCTCCAAGGTGGCGGAGGAAGACGTGATGAAAAATGAATCATGCCATGCATACAAAGGACAGATGGCCCAGATCTAGGGTGAGGTCTGGAGTTGGAGTGTTGTCGTCTCAGCTGGGCCCACCATAGCTGGATCGATGATTGTGGCCAGAAATGGGAGCCATCGTTTGCTAGCTGGGGCTCGAGGAGGTCTGTCTCAGCATATAGCCTTTTTGCCCTAACACGCAGACCCTTTCTATTTTTCGACGCTCAACATGTGGTTGGTGTATGATGCATGTGGTACCAGTGCATGTCAACCTCCATAATGGATGGGATGATCAACTTTTCTTTCACTGCAAGGGCTGCCATAAAGATGGACTTGTGGGAAGGAAATAAGTTAGAGGAGTGGGTACTGCTCTTGATAGGAAGCTTTACGGTCTAGAAACTATGAAGGAGGACCGTATCCATTGGCATGATGTAAATATTGAAGTTGTAAATCGCTCGCAGTGGATGAGAGATCGTACCGATCGTGGCGAGTTGTAGAACATAATGACAGGTTCAGGGATAGTAAAGGCAGGCGATCACAGGGGCAGATCCTCAGCGGGGGAATTTCCTATTTATATCCACTCGTCCGAGGCTTTGTTCACATCCATTTATCTTCTCCCCCTCCTTTTTTTTGTCTTCTGATCATTTGAAAGACTGCGCCTTGCCCAGACTGTGGAGGGTCAGATCCAGAGCGAGAAGCCATAATCGAGGGAGTAACCTCAGTGAGGCCTCTGCTGATGTGAGGCAGATCCAACGCCCCAAGCGGCCACTCCTTTTAATTGGGGTGATCAATACTTGTCTAAAACTCCACCGATAGTTGACGCTTACATTGCTATCATGGAAATCGACCTCCTTAGGGAGTTTGAATCGATCATGGGATGCCCCCTGACTCCCAACCCATTCTGGTCTGTGCGCATTTTGCTTGCCTGCGACATTCAATCCAAAATTCAAATTGTACAAGGCATCCGTGAGGCTATGGAAACTATCTGCCATGTACAGCAGGAAAGTGCGGTAGGTTTCTGACTGTTGGAACAAATCGCACAGAATATGCTGGCTAATCCTGAAGCTATGCCCAAGAATTCAGGGATCACACCAGTTAACTCTCCAACCACGCAACCTCTCAGGGATGAATTTCCAGGCAATATCCCCAACGATACCGGCCGTTAGCTGGTAATGCGGTCTAAAGGTAGCTGGTCTTCTTTGTGGCACATGGTGGGTTCCCATGCCTTTTGATTGGTCTCATTTTCTACATCTGTTAATGGCCTCTGTGCCACTTTGCTTTCTTATGGGTCGGTGATAGGTATCGTTTCTGTTAGGTAGGCCGTTTGTGGTCAGGCTGGGCTATGGATTTTTTTTGTAATCGGTGTTTTGAGAACCAGGAATAGTCAAGCCTGCTTCTCCTTTTGTCTCTACAAGCAGTTTTCATCTTTTTGGGTTGAAGGTCATATTTCTTTTACCAGAGGACCAGCCTCTCTTTGTAACATTTTTGTATCATAATAGAATCTCTTACTTACAAAAAAAAAATAACAGTTTTTGTATACATATATGAAAATACTCATTAAACTATGATGTCTCAACAAAATTTGCAGTGACCAATATATAGGTGCAAAATGATGAAATCAATCAGATCTAACCAAGAGTACAGGAATTTTCAATAAGTTCACAAAATAAAAGTCTAAAGACAAATGAAAAAATAAAATGTAGGGCAGGAATAGACTACAACAGAGTGCAGTGAAGGAATGTGCAGTACATGAACATATTACAGTGTAGGAATGAGTTACATCGCAATAATACAGTGCAGGAATGAGTTACTATGAAAAAATATAGTGTGGGAATGCTGACAGAGATGAAATACAGGAAATGAAAGTGATAGCGCATGAATAAATATGTGTTGGGAAATTGTAGAGAAGGAATGTGGAAGTCTTACAAAATGGTAAGAAACTGAAGGACAAGAAAGGATGTAGATCACAAGGAAATAGATGAATATGGGTGCTCTTTTAAAAAGGATTGATCTTTACATAAAATAACTGCAAATCTGAAAATACACAGAGCAAACATTTAGATGGAAAGCTAAATAAATTATGAGAAGTAAATAAATCAACACGCTATTATGAAAACTAATCTAAGAAATTTAAGACCAGATATTACCCAATAGTGAGGGGCCCTTCCCAATCTAGATTATGCTACCTAGAAAGCTCAGATCATACTGGAAATGTACTTAGAATATCAACAACTTTAATCATCTCTCCATTCAAATTAAAAACTTAGCTTACAATGATAGTACCCATCTTTTACAATGAATATTTTTTTTTCTTCTTCCCTATGAGTCCTTATTCAACCTCTATTTATACATGAGAGGTGAGAAACAACCTACAAAAAAACTCCACAATCATAGCCAAGTTGTTTGACATTTGAAAATTCGATTTCCTAAAAATATGGGTTCAGGTGCAGGAATCCGAAAATCTCCTCCAGGAATCCTGAATTCTGGTGCAGGCACCGCCGATACAGGAACCTTCGATACAAGAGCCGTCAATACAAGAACCACTAGTGCAGGAACTGCCGGTGCAGGAATCCTAAAAAAATGATTTTGATTTCGAGCTTGGTACATGAAAGTTGAATGTTCCAATGCAAGAATATGTTTCTTAATCACATAAGCATGTTATTAAACCTTCATTGATAAACCATATTTAATAATAAAAAAATACAAGAAAACAATAATAATTAACCATAAGGTGGGATGGATGTATTTAATGGTAATTGACAGAATAATTGTGTTATAATGTATTAAAAAAGGGAATATGGCTTGTGGATGGAGAATTTTAATAGTGGAAAACATGACATATTTGGACCCCAACAAAAACATTCCATCTTTCATAGAGTAGTTTCGATTACCTTAGATTAGATTTCCAAAAAAAATCTTAGAATCGGCTTTCATGTTTTATTAGATTAATCATTCCCTACTTTTATAGTTTAATTTCAGTTTTGTTAATCAGGCATTTATTTCATTAATTAGATTCTTTTGTTAAATAGATCTTCATGCTTTCATAGATAAGAATTTTCATGCTTTTATAGAACAATTCACATAACGTATTTTCTTTGCTTAGAAGTCGTTTCCAATTCCATAGAACATACCTTTATATAGGATTATCTCAACAGTTGCACATGCAATGTGTCGCACCTCTTAAGTTTGTATGATCCCTACTCAATTATTAAAGTAGGACTTCTGAACCATGAGCCCGTAAAAATGTTAGCATATTAGTAGCTCGCCACTTGCACAGATAGAAGTCCTTACAATTCGATGCATATAATCAGCAGGTTGATACTTGCAAATCAGGTTGGCACCTGAGTGAGTTGGTGCTCATAATTGAAGATTGGTGTCTTCCACATATGTAATCATTTATATATGTAGATATACAAAGTTATTATTTACATATTTTGTGTGCAACTGTGTCCATTATTTTTTTTCCGAAAAATATTTTAAAGGTGCAATTTTTTTTTAAGTACAGAATTGTATAATATGTGCAATATATGGATTCACCCCCCTCTTAGTATAATAATAATTCCAAAACCCATAACTATGGTTGCAAGCAGAAAATAAATTGAAGGTCCTCATTAAAGGTGGGTGTAGCATTTATATTGTTCCTATTGACATAGATTTATATTTTCATAGTTTTTTTCCAATTCAAAGATATCCTTTATAATTTGCGTATCCCATTTGGGAATATTCTCATGATTGTAGATTATAACATTTTATAGACTTAATCATGTCTAGAATATACCCTAATTTATTGCTACATAAAGAATGAAAGTCATTGCCTAAAGAAGTTGTGGAAGAATCATTCCAAATACTTGCTACAGAGGATGCCATATGAGAAAAAAAAACAAGAAATGAAGCAACAATTATCTATATAATGACAAAAGTCATGACAATTATCTAGAATTGCTAAAAATGATAGTTGGAGTGATGATGAAGTAGTGTTTAATGATAATGGTTTTCATGACTATATTAATGGGAAATACATGTCTTATCAACTCTATTGTTGTTTATCTATGCAGTGTAATAGGGTTAATGTTCCAAATTTCGATACAAGTTCTCTCCTTAAAAGGGAAATGGTTTAGAATAGATCATTATGTGAAAATTTATTGATGATTCCCATAAAGGAAATGTAGATTTGACATGGTTTCACCCCTGTGATAATGATATCATTCTTTACATTGTTCAGTACTAGTGGAACATGGACACATAGTATGGATTATTCTTTTCTTGTTCAAATGGTTTATGTAGATCAAAATGGCAAGCTTATTGTTATACCGAAATCTAGTCACCATATTGTTATGAGATAGGTATTCCCTTACCTGCTCCAATCCCTTGAAGTTTTCCCTAGAGAAATGAAGGTTCAAATTATCCCCTTGCAATTTTTCCCTGTGTTGAGTTGGTAACACTCCTCTTCCATTGACAAAAAGTGTTACCCAAGTTAGCACCGGTCCTGATATATGAGCAAGAAGTGGTGCCACCACTCCTACCCTCACTGCAAGAAACATTATCCCCTTAACATCGCCTATTTTCTTCATTGGAAGAGAGATGCTCGAGTTTTCAAGGCAAAAAGAGAAGCTTCGAGAGGATTCTCAAAGCTTACCTCTGTGGAGCCTCATCCCTATGGTTTAGGACTAACTGGAGCTCGAGATCCTCCCTTTTTGGATCTAATATCCACCTAACCCATGAGATCCTCAACCATTCCTATCCTCCCATGCCTTTAAATACTGGCTCACCCCCCATGGGACAAAGGAGGAAGAATTGTGTTGCATACCCAAACTCTATCAAAATTATTCTTAAGTCTTTGGAGGCAAGGTGAAGTTAGATGCAAGGATCCATTGGAAGGAAATGCCAACACCAAGGCATAAAGGTTGTATTCTCTCCAGTCATTTCTAATAAAAAATGTCTTTTATTTCCCATATTTATTGTTTCATATGTATATATTACTTGATTCCTTGGTCATGAGCATAGATCTAGTTGATTATATTGTATGCTATCATGTTTTTCTTGTTGTTTTCCATATTTTACAGGTTCTTTAATGGGGATAGCGAGGACAAACTTTCAAAGAAGTATCATGGAATTTCATTCAACTAATTAACTGGATCTAGGGGAAGTTTAACATTTGGTGTTTGTGTTTTGTTTTAGACCTGAACCATTCAGATCTAGGGAACTAGCTCTTGTCTACAGGAGGTGCGTATTTCCAGCTAACAAAAGTGGTGACTCAGCTGGGGATCTACTTCGAATTTTGAATCTTTGGTAAGTTGAAACCTCCACCTTCAATTTCAATATTGTATATCTTCTTTTTCAATTGTTAGATATGCTTTGAATTTGATTAATTTGCCTCTATCAGCCTTTGGATCTTCATGTTTTTGGTTCACTGGGTTTTATGGTGATTGTTTGGGGTCATTCCTTGGACTGTAACTTACTTTTCTGTCACTTTTTTATTTTTCAAATCGCCATCTCATGCACCGCTCCTGAGCTGTGTTATAAGTGTGGTTCTGGAGCTGTCATTGCATTTTCCCTGTTCGAATAGAGCGGTGCCATCGCTATATTTGTGTGTAAAAGAAACGGTGCTAGAACTGGTAACGCCCTAGTGTGGGCCTGATCGAAATGGTGCCACCGCTCGGTTTCTGTGTACAAGAAGTGGTGCTCAGGCTGGTAACGCCCTGTTCAACACCTACAGAAGTGGTGCTAGGTATTCTTCTTAGCCCTGTTTGGTATTTGATTCTTAAATGCTTCTTTTGGCATTTGAGATGCATGCTTCTGATTGTTCAATTTTTGTTTTGAACTCTACAATTCATTTTTAAATAGAAACTCAATAAAAAATCATAGAATTAAAAAAAAAAGAGCCAAAAATTTATGTTTTGAACTCTGCAATTCATTTTAAACAGAAAATTCAATAAAAAATCAAAAGAAAAATGAGCCAAAAATTTATGTTTTGAACTCTGCAATTCATTTTTAAACAGAAAACTCAATAAAAAATCAGAAAATTAAAAAACAAAACGAGCAAATTTTTTTTGTTTTGAACTCTGCAATTCATTTTTAAACAAAAAACTCAACAAAAAATCAGGGAAAGAAAAAACAAGCCAAAAATTTATGTTTTGAACTCTAAAATTGATTTTTAAACGGAAACCCCAATAAAAAAGCAGAAAAAAAAAGTGAGCCAAAAATTCATGCTTTGAACTCTGCACTTCATTTTTAAACAAAAACTCAATAAAAAGTTAGAAAAAAAAAAAAAAAAAAAAAAACGAGCCAAAAATTTATGTTTTGAACTCTACAATTCATTTTTAAACAGAAAACTCAATAAAAAGTTAGAAAATTAAAAAAAAAAAAGAGCCAAAAATTTATGTTTTCAACTATGCAATTCATTTTTAAACAGAAAACTCAATAAAAAATTAGAAAATTAAAAAACAAAACGAGTCAAAAATTTACGTTTTGAACTCTGCAATTCATTTTTAAATAGAAAACTCAATAAAAAATCAGAAAAAAATGACCCAAAAATTTATGCTTTCAACTCTACAATTCATTTTTAAACAGAAACTCAATAAAAAATCAGGAAATTAAAAAACAAAACGAGCCAAAAATGTATGTTTCGAACTCTACAATTCATTTTTAAATAGAAAACTCAATAAAAAATCAGGGAAAAAAAACGAGCCAAATATTTATTTTTTAAACTCTGCAATTCATTTTTAAACAAAAAACTCAATAAAAGATCAGGAAAAAAAAAAATGAGCCAAAAATTTATTTTTTGAACTCAGCAATTCATTTTTAAACAGAAAACTAAATAAAAAATCAGAAAATAAAAAAAAAAATAACCCAAAAATTTATGTTTTGAACTCTGCAATTCATTTTTAAACAAAAAAATTCAATTAAAAAAAATCGAGCCAATTTGTTTTTTGTTTTGAACTCTACAATTCATTTTTAAACAGAAAACACAATAAAAAGATAAGAAAAGTAAAAAAAAAATGAGCCAAAGATTTATTTTTTAAACTCTGCAATTCATTTTTAAATATAAAACTCAATAAAAATAAATAAAAAATAAATAACAACCAAAAATTTATTTTTTGAACTCTGCAATTCATTTTTAAACAGAAAACTCAATAAAAAATCAGAAAAAAAGGTAAAAATTTATGTTTTGAACTCTATAATTCAATTTTGAAGAGAAAACTCAGTAAAAAAAAAAAAAGAGCCAAAAATATCAGTTTTGAACTCTACAATTCATTTTTAAACAGAAAAATCAATAAAAAATCAGAAAATTAAAAAAAAAACGAGCAAAAGGTTTATGTTTTGAACTCTGCAATTCACTTTTAAACAAAAAACTCAATAACAAATCTGAAAAAAAAATGAGCAAAAAGTTTATGTTTTGAACTCTGCAATTCATTTTTAAACAAAAAATCAATGAAAAATCAGAGAAAAAAAAACGACTTAGAAATTTATGTTTTGAACTCTGCAATTCATTTTTAAACAAAAGACTCATTAAAAAATTAGGAAAAAAGAAATACGAGCCAAAAGTTTATGTTTTGAACTCTGCAATTCATTTTTAAACAAAATAAAAAATAAGAAATTTTAAAAAAAGAGCCAAAAATTTATGTTTTGAAATCTTCAATTCATCTTTAAATAGAAAAGTCAATAAAAAATTAGAAAAAAAAATGAGGCAAAAATTTATGTTTTAAACTCTGCAATTCATTTTTAGATAAAACACTCAATAAAAAGTTATAAAATAAATTAAAAAAACGAGCAAAAAATTCATGTTTTGAACTCTGCAATTCATTTTTAAACAGAAAACTCAATAAAAAATAAAAATAAAAAAGAGCCAAAAACTTATGTTTTGAACTTTCCAATTCATTTTTAAACAGAAAACTCATCAAACATCAGGTAACAAAAAAAAAAGAAAAAAAAACCAAGCCAAAAATTTATGTTTTGAACTCTGCAATTCGTTTTTAAACAAAAAATTCAATAAAAAATCAGAAAATTAAAAACAAATGAGCCAAAAATTTATGTTTTGAACAGAAAACTCAATAAAAAATCATAAAATTGATAAAAAAAATGAGCCAAAAATTTATGTTTTAAACACTCCAAATCATTTTAAACAGAAAACTCAATAAAAAATCGGAAAATTAAAAAAAAAAAAACAAGCCATTTTTTTTTTGTTTTGAACTCTGCAATTCATTTTTGAACAGAAAACTCAATAAATAAAAAAAGAAAAAAACCAAGCCCAAAAAATAATTTTTGAACTCTTTAATTCATTTTTAAATAGAAAACTCAACAAAAAATCAGAAAATAAAAAATAAATGAGCCAAAAATTTATGTTTTGAACTCTGCAATTTATTTTTAAACAGAAACTCAATAAAAAATCAGAAAAAAAAAAAAACCGAGCCAACAATTTATGTTTTGAATTCTACAATTCGTTTTTAAAAAGAAAACTCAATAAAAAACAAAAGATTAAAAAAAAAATCAGCCAAAAATTTATGTCTTGAACTCTGCAATTCATTTTTAAACATAAAACTAAATAAAAAATCAGAAAATTAAAAAGCAAAAGAGCCAAAAATTTATGTTTTGAACTCTGCAATTCATTTTTAAATGAAAAACTCAATAAAAAAATCAGAAAATAAAAAAAAGAGCCTCAAATTTATGTTTTGAACTCTGCAATTCATTTTTAAACAGAAAACTCAATAAAAAGTCAAAAAGTTAAAAAAAATGAGCTAGAAATTTATGTTTTGAATTGTGCAATTCATTTTTAAACAGAAAACTCAATAAAAAATCAGGAAAAAAAAAAAAAAAAAAACCAGCCAAAAAATTATGTTTTAAACTCTGCAATTCATTCTTAAAAGGAAAACTCAATAAAAATAAATAAAAATAAAAAACGAGCCAGATTTTTGTAGTTTGAACTCTACAATTCATTTTTAAACAGAAAACTCAATAAAAAAATCCCACCCGCGCACCCCCCCCAAAAAAAAGAGCCAAATTTTTTTGTTTTGAACTCTGCAATTTATTTTTAGACAGAAAACTCATTAAAAAAAAAAAAAACAACGAGCCAAAAATATATGCTTTGAACTCTGCAATTCATTTTTAAACAGAAAACTCAATAAAAAATCAGAAAAAAAAACAAGCCCAAAATTTATGTTTTTTCAACTCTGCAATTCATTTTTAACAGAAAAATCAATAAAAAATTAGAAAAAAAAAACAGCCAAATATTTATGTTTCGAACTCTGCAATTCATTTTTAAACAGAAAACTCAATAAAAAATGAGACAAAAAAAACCGAGCCTATTTTTTTTGTTGAACTTTGGATTTCACTTTTGAACAAAACACTCAATAAAAAAATCAGAAAATTAAAAAAGAAAAGAGCAAGAAATTTATGTTTTGAACTCTGCAATTCATTTTTAAATAGAAAACTCAATAAAAAATCAGAAAAAAATAAGCCAAAAATTTATGTTTTGAACTTTGTAATTCATTTTTAAACAGAAAAATCAATAAAAAATCAGAAAATAGAAGAAAAAAAACGAACCAATTTTTTTTCTTTTGAACTCTGCAATTCATTGTTAAGCAAAAAATCAGAAATTAAAAAAAATTCAAGCCAAATTTTTTTGTTTTGAACTCTACAATTCATTTATAAACGGAAAACTTAATAAAAATTTAGAAAAAAAAAAAAAAACAAGCCAAAAATTTATGATTTGAACTCTACAATTGATTTTTCAACCAACCACTCAATAAAAAATCAGAAAATTAAAAACAAAACAAGCCAAAAATTTATGTTTTGAACTCTACAATTAATTTATAAATGGAAAACTCAATAAAAAATCAGAAAATAAAAAAAAAACAAGCCAAAAATTTATGATTTGAACTCTGCAATTGATTTTTCAACCAAAAACTCAATAAAAATTAGAAAATTAACAACAAAACAAGCCAAAAATTTATGTTTTGAACTCTGCAATTCATTTTTAATCATAAAACTCAATCCAAAAAAAAAAAAAAAAAAAAAAAAAAAAAATTTTTTTTTTAAAAAAAAATTTAAAAATTTAAAAAAAAAAACTTTTTCTTTTTTTTTTTTTTTTTTTTTAATTTAATTTTTTTTTTAAAAAAAAATTTAAAAATTTAAAAAAAAAAACTTTTTCTTTTTTTTTTTTTTTTTTTTTAATTTTTTTTTAAAAAAAAAAAAAAAAAAAAAAAAAAAAAAAAAAAAAAAAACGAGTTACAAATTTATGTTTTGAACTCTGCAATTCATTTTTGAACAGAAAACTCAATAAAATATCAGAAAATAAAAAAAACGAGGCAAAGTTTTTTTGTTTTGAACTTTGCAATTTATTTTTAAACAGAAAACTCAATAAAAAATCAGAAATTTAAAAAAAATGAGCTAGAAATTTATGTTTTGAACTGTGCAATTCATTTTTAAACAGAAAACTGAAAAAAAAAAAAAAAAAAAAAAAAAAAAAAAAAAAAAAAAACGAGTTACAAATTTATGTTTTGAACTCTGCAATTCATTTTTGAACAGAAAACTCAATAAAATATCAGAAAATAAAAAAAACGAGGCAAAGTTTTTTTGTTTTGAACTTTGCAATTTATTTTTAAACAGAAAACTCAATAAAAAATCAGAAATTTAAAAAAAATGAGCTAGAAATTTATGTTTTGAACTGTGCAATTCATTTTTAAACAGAAAACTGAAAAAAAAAAAAAAAAAAAAAAAAAAAAAAAAAAAAAAAAAGACAAAAAAGACCTCGCCAAAAATTTATGTTTTGAACTCTCCAATTCATTTTTAAATAGAAAACTCTATAAAAAATCAGGAAAAAAAAGAGCAAAAAATTTATTTTTTGAACTCTGTAATTCATTTTTAAACAGAAACTAGATAAAAAAACAGAAAATAAAAAAAAAAAACCAAAATTTATGTTTTGAACTGTACAATTTATTTTTAAATAGAAAACTCAATAAAAAAATCAGAAAAAAAAAGAAAAAGAAAAACGAGCCAAAAATTTATGTTTTGAACTCTGCAATTCATTTTTAAACATAAAACTCAATAAAATATCAGGAAAAAAAAAACGAGCCAAAAATTTATGTTTTGAACATTGCAATTTATTTTTAAAAGGAAAACTCAATAAAAATAAAAAATGGGCCAGACTTTTTTTATTTTGAACTCTACAATTCATTTTTAAACAGAAAACTCAATAAAAAAACAAAAGAAAAAAAAACCAAAAAACGAGCCAAATTTTTTTGTTTTGAACTCTACAATTTATTTTTAGACAAAAAACTCAATAAGAAATCAAAAAATTAAAAAAAAAGAGCCAAAAATATATGTTTTGAACTCTGCAATTCATTTTTAAGCAGAAAACTCAATAAAAAACAGAAAAAAACAAGCCAATTTTTTTGGTTTTGAACTCTCTAATTCATTTTTGAACAGAAAACTCGATAAAAAATCAGAGAGCGAGCCAAGATTTTTTGTTTTGAACTCTGCAATTCATTTTTGAACAAAAAACTCAATTAAAAAAAAAACGAGCCAAATTTTTTTGTTTTGAACTCACGTCCCTAAATCCCCTAAGAACCCTCAGGCCGAGGGGGTCCCCCCCTCGGAATCCCCGTTGCGCGTGGATGATATCATAGGTCTTTTCAAGAATTATGATTGAGGTTGGTCTTTCAAAGCTTCATAGTTGGCTTTGAATAGAACTTGGTTGTGATAGATCTCTGATTTCTGTCTTCTTTCACAGGAACAAGGAAAGATTCATTTCAGTTTTTTTTCGTTTGTTATACATGAACTTTGTATGTTTTTTTTTTTCAAAAATTGTGATAGAATCCATATAAAAGTTATTGCAGGATGTTGCTTTTAGTTCATTCTCACTTTAGTTGAAAAATATGAACACTTTTGTATAAAGTTGTAACAATATTTTCTTGCTTTTCATTAGATATCTCACTTCTTTTTCAATTCAAAAGAGAATATTTTGTTTGTTTCAGCTAGGAAAGGACCATATAAGCAAGTGTCTTTTATTTTTGTATGGGATTTATTCTATGTTTCAAATGAAGATAATCTCTCTCTCCCTTCCTTAAGTAGGGCATACTTTGAAAGTGAAAGTGAAATTTTTCACATCATACTGCATGGTTTTAATTTTTATGTCCTCACCTCATGCAGCCACCTAACCGTTCATGATAAAATTAAGTGCTAGCTTAGGTATAAATTTTTTAGCAATCTATGTGATAGGTTAGTGACATGTTCGGGCATCGTAAAACGTAGGAGCTGTCGTTATTTTCCTGCACTGCAACCCAAGACTCGCATGGTTCTTCCACGTACCGTCGGTATATCGAACAGCCTTTCACGTACCCTTGAAGTATATAGAAATGTACTTCACGTACTCGATTGTACATAGGAAGGCCCCTTATGGACGGTTGTGCATTAGACAACACTACTACTAATTTGAGTTCCCACGTACCTTGCGTATATCGGGAGACACTTTTAGGAATCTTGAGACCATTCAAGTTATCCCTTTGGTCGTCTTAGCATCACACTAGTTATGAAGCCTCGATAATCCCGTGAGGTTTCAGACCTTTGATCCACTCCTCTAACATATTTTTCTTGCTTCTTTAGTTTGAGTAGTGCTTATTGTCTGTACAGTTAGGGGTTTTTAGAAGAGAAATATCATTTGTTACATAGTTATGGCTTCGCCTTCTAGGTTTACAAACCAAAAGACTCCTTTACCAAGCATGTCTTTTGTGTTCCCTCCATATGGAGATGTTGGTCCTCCTCTCATGGCTATGTTAAGCCTTCCTGGATTGACTATTGGATTACCTGTTTGGTTTTTCTCTAATCTAGTTATCCCATGTACACTAGTTGCTTCTGATCCTAATCATTCATCGCAAGAGAATCAACCTCATGTTGATCCCGCTCCTTCTTCACCAGATGTGTCTTCTCCTGTTTCTCCCTCTTCACCTATTAAAAGTTGTAGTACTAGTAGTCAGGTGGACAAGAAGAAGAAAAAAAGGAAGATTAAGAAGAAGAAAAATAAACAAAAAACCAAGTCTCAACCAATTACTCCTCCCAGTGCGGAGAGTGTTGATCTGCACACCCAAAGACCGCGTAAGCCCAAATTCCCTTGTAGGCTTTGCAAGGGCGATCACCTTGTGAAAGATTGTCATGGTCTAGCCCTAGTTTTAGAAGAGTGGTCTAAGGTTTCCCAACAACCGATGTTATCAACCTCTGGTCATCATACTGATGATCCCCCCTCAACCAATGACTATGTGGTTAAGAGTCGGAAGGGTAAAGTCAGAAATCATTGCTCGCTTTGTAAGGACATGCAATTTACTTACCTTTGTCCTCGCATGGATGAAGCTTCTAAGTTGTTGGAGAATATTATTATTTCTCGTCAATGGGTTCCAACAGGTTATCATAAGTTTCCTCTCGAACCCCCATTGGTTTACCAAATGGTTGATTTGGTTTCATCCATGGTCGATCCCAATCTTCCTTTCAAAATTGAAGTCCAAGTGGTCAATTCAGATTCATCTATGGTTGATCCCACTCTTCCTTTGAAGAGTGAAGTTAAATTGGTTGATTCAGTTTCATTCACTGTCAATCCCACTCTTCCTTCCAAGAGTGAATTCTGAGTGGTCAATTCAGATTCATCTGTGGTTGATCCTACTCTTCTTTTGAAGAGTGAAGTCCAAGTGGTCTCGATCCCACCCTTTCATCAGAGAGTATTAAGATTGAAGTAGTCACTTTGACCAAATATTCATCTTGTTCTTCTCTTCGAGTAGAGAGTGAACTAAAACTTGGTCAATTTTTTATGCTTCGTTTTGATTGTTCTCGACAAGAGGAAATTAATTCTATTTCGACAGAACCCTCTCTAAGTAACGAGGTTATTTCCTTTAACTAGAGTAACCTAACAGATTCTTGTATTCCTTTGAGTGTTCCTTTCTAGATAGTTGTGAATGTTACCGCTAGGTGGATGCTTCGCACTATTGTTGATCGAAGGGGCTTCTATTAGTATTCTATCCTCAACTGCTTGGCAAGCTTTAGGTTCTCCTCATCTTGTGCTAGCCACCGATCAGATATTGGCTTTTAATCGCAGACCTACTGCACCTTTAGGGACCCTTCCTCATTTTTGTATTACATTAGGAGGGAGAACTGTCTATATTGACGTTATGGTGGTCCAAGGTCCTTTAGATTTCAATCTACTCCTTGTATGTTAAGCCGCTAGCTTTTATGTAATGGGGGCAACCTACCAACCTATGGATATCATGTTGGGTAAGAGTAGGTTTGCGAGCATAGTTATTTTTTTGTGTCAAGTTCGTTAAAAAATGAAACATGTTAATGAGCATAGTTATTTTTCTATGTCAAGCTCGTTAAAAAATGAAACAGATGTCTGTGAGCATAGTTCTTATTCTTTGTCAAGTTCGTTAAAAAATGAAACAGGTTGTAGAGCTTAGTTTGTTTTCTATTTCAAGATCGTTAAAAAATGAAGTAGGTCTCCTCAAGCATTGTTTACCTTTCGGTTTCAAGCTTGCATAAAAATGAAACCATTCCTGAGCATAGTTCATTTTCTATTTCAAGCTCGTTAAAAAATGAAGTAGGTTTTCTTAAGCATATTTTACCTTTTGGTTTCAAGCTTGCATAAAAATGAAACCATGTTTCAAGCATAGTTATTTTCTGTTTCAAGCTTGTGTAAAAATGAAACAGGTCATTTTGAGCATAGTTCTTTCTCTGTTACAAGCTAGTTAAAAAATGAAGCAAATACCCTGACCATTCTTTCAACTGATCTTCGAGCTCGTTAAAAATAGTAAGATGGTGTTGAGCTTACTTTTCATTTTTTGTGCTCTGGTTAAAACATGAAAAGTGATTTGAGGTTAGTTTATTACTTCTTCATGCTCTAGATTCAAACATGAAAAAGGTTAATAGAATCCTCTTTAAGCTCTTTTTATACTATTAAAATGTGAAGAGATTACCGAGTGAAATTGTCTTCTTCACGCTCGTAAAAGGACTTGAAGAGTTGTCTTCCTGGTGATAGTTTACCCCTTTTTCGGACTAAGGGGCACTACTTACGAAAAAGGTACACTCCATCCAATCATGACTCGAAGAGTTCTCTTGGGTATTATTTTATACTTTTTCGGGCCCTAGGGACTAAATCATATGAAAAATGACCATTTTGGAGTCTTCTTTAGTTTTTTCAGACTCTCTAAACATGAGCTACACTAAGTTTTCTTTCATTGAACTCATTAAATTAAACACTGAGATACCCTTTTTTGGGAACGAACCCCTCCTTTCTCAATTTCGTAAAACGTATGAGAATGGACTTGTCTTCGGATAAGCTACAACGAGTGTTTGTCACTCTCTTTGAACTCATAAAAACAAAAAGAGACACTCATCAATCATGATGGTGAAATTAAGGGAAGGGAAATACATTTCATTTGCAATAAATGACAGTTGTTAGTCACTTTTGAACATGACACTTGTCTTAATTTCATTCAGTCAATTGGGTAAATTGGCATGTCTCTGAGTCAATCCACTTTCATGAGTCATGTTGCTCCTTTGAGTCTTTCAAATAATGCATTGTCCAATGTCGTATTGTGTTCCACCTCGTCGAGTCAATGCTGCCAAGTTTTTTTTCATGTCGCCCGATGTTCAAAGGGAAGTTAGAAGTTTACCTATGCAGTTAAACCAACCTTTGTGTCAGTACTTTTGATTCAATCCAATGGTTACATCATCTACAACATTCCAAAACTTTGTTCCAAGTTTCGTGTCATCGATGTGGGATTCATCATGGCCCTCCTTCGACGAGACTATTCCTGTTGACATCAGCTCATTATCCAAGAAATAGTCTTACAAACAAGTTTAGTACCTTGAGATATGTATGCCTCAATGATAGATTCTCTCACTCTCGACATAGGTTCACATCATCACCTTTGATCGATATATTCGACTAAGTGTTTGACATCAAAACATCTATTCACACTTAGTAGATTGTACTAGGGTACCTTGGGAATCATTGACATCAATGGTGATCTCCCTTGCACTTGTTAACGGTTCACATCATTGAGTGGTAATCAAGTGGTTTCTACCATGTTCTACTTCAGATCATTGTACTCACATGGATAGAATCGTACTTTGTGGAAGGTGAGACGAAGACCCTATTTGTCTGTTAAAAAGCACTCATATCTTTTTCCCCAGGTTGTAATGGAGTATATTGAATGAAGTACCAGCATGGATCCACATTTGTATGATCATGGCTATGCTCAAATTTTGCGTCTGTATTACATAGATCTACATTGTATGTCTGGTAGCTATGTCCAAGTTTTAGTCTTCTATCACATGGATCTACGATGTATTCTAGTAGCCACATTTGTTTATCTCTCTCATGGATCTTCCTTGTATTGGTCTGCAGCCATGATGAAGACACATTTTTCCCATGAGTCAAAAGTATTGATGTATTACAAATACATGGTTGATGATCTTTGATCAAGATGATTCTTTCCTCAAAGTGATAACTTGCTCTTTCAAAGCTCTCACCTATCGGATCCCTCTAGACTCATGCTTTGGGGGGCATTCTTTTATACCTAAAACTTGCCATCAGCATGTGATGAGATCCCAAACTTTAGTGTTGCCCTCAATCTCAAATTGTGAAGCAAGAACATTGTTCCATACATCAAATTTTTATATGAAAATCTAGCACTGCTTCTACCCTTTAGTCAAAAAGAGGTACCTTCTTCGGGACCGCCTGTAATATGTTGGCAGTAAGCAGTGGCACCACTCTTACCCTTTAAGCAATGTACGGTTCTTCCTAAACCCTCTCTATCATGGTGAAGAAGAAGTGGTGCCCTTGGTAAAAAGTGAAAAAGAGAGGTTCTCACAAAGCTTCTTTAAAGAAGGCTTCGTGGAACCCTTTTCCCTGAGCACTAGGGTCAGTTCGGATAGAGATCCATCCTTGTAGGATCTCCTAGCCACCTCACCCATCAATTTCTCAACCATCCCTATCCATTGCAAGCCTATAAAATCAGGCTCAATTTCCATGGTTGAGGAGAGAGTAATGTTATGCTATTGCTTTGATATTTCGGCCTAAGTCATTCAAGAGAGCTTGAGGGAGAAAGTTGGAGCTGTAGGGGACATGATGTTGGTTTTGTGAGAGAGCATATCAAAACTAAGGCATAGGTTGTAAACTCTTTCTTAATTTTATTAATGTAATGTTGGTTCCTTTCCCATATACTTGTTATGTTATAATCTTGCATGTTATTGTCAAATTCCTTAGTCACTAACATAGATCTATAGATGATGTTCTGTTATCTTTGATATCTTGTGTGTTTGATGTGTTTATGCAGGTATTTTCTTGGATACATTTTGTCATAAGATAAGAATCACATCACTCCATCAAAGATTGTATTATAGGTGTTTATAGCTTCTAGGGAAAGTCTTCCAACCTTATCATGAACTATTTGTTTTGGATATGAACCATTCAGACCAGAGGAACAACTTCTATCCATAGAAGGTGCAAAATTCCTATCAACACTTATGCTACACCATCCTTAAATTTTTGAAATAAAACCTTAGTTATATTCAAGTGGGTTAGAAATATATGAAAAAATACACTACATTGTAGTCATCAAGCAGGATTTTAAGTGGGATATAGTTCATATGTGACTTCCCTACTGGGAGATGGTCATTTTGTTGACATTGGATGAAATAAATTTATTCAAATGGATGGGATTTTGGTATAGAGAAAAAATCAATTTGATTTTACATGAAAGGAATGAATGTATGTCCATACTTATTATGAAAATGTGCCTTGTATGTTTGAAGAAGAGTCATTGAAAATTCCATATCCTATGGAAGTGTTGAATTGTTTAGTAGAGGTTTCCATAGGTGGAACATTTTGTTGGGTAAGAATGTTCAAAATATATTTGGATTTTATTGGTATAGGCCACGATATTCTCAAAGTTTTGAATTTGCATCCACACGAGGTATTTTATACAAAATAAGGCTTATTGATACCGACTCAAATCATTTATGGTGAGTATACATGTTTATGTGTGTGTGTGTAGATATACATATACCTACACACACACACACACACATTCATATCACATCATAAAAAATGTAAATAGTATGTAATGTTATCTTTTATTTATTATTGTAGGAAAATGCGTAAATACCTGGAGTTGAGGCAACAATAGCGTGTGAAACAGAATTAGAGGGTGCAACCATAGATACATGTATAATACTCCCAATGAAGGGTTCTTCCTATCTAATGAATTCCTATGAAAATGTAATTCATAGAGTCAAGTTCTTGGATTCTTTTAACAAAAAGGTCATATTGTTTAAAACAATTAATGGAATATAATTTAAACAAGCATATGTTGTACTTCAATATGTGTTCCATCAATAATTGGATTCTTCTTTCAGTTTCTTGAGTATCTTCAACACTAACAAATTCTACTTGTTCATCAGCTAATTTATTAACTGTTATTATAATAGCTGCAAGAGGGTTAGGATCTCCTAATATGTCTATGTCATCCTGATCAATATGAGGTGTTGACATGGGAGCCTAAGACTATTCATACCATATAAGTTCAATACACAAATAGCAATAATCTTTGCACTGAGATAAATGATAAATATATGGAATATATTAATGAAAATATAAATGACAATATATAGATTATCTCTCCTTCACATGGTTTATGCCTTTCCCTTGATCAATCTATAACATAAATGATTATTTGTTAAACATATATCCAAAGATGGGTGGAAGTTCTAAATTCCCTTTATCAACATTACAACATAATGTATATGTAATAAAAAATAATTAATATATAGTATACATTATTTTTATTAAATGATAGGCTAAGAGTTAAACCATACTTACATGATTCCTAGATCCTATTCAAATGATAATTGACTGAGAAATCCTTCCCCATGGGTATTTATTTTATTGTAGTGACCACAACTTTTCCATCCTTACCCTCGATAAAATCACAATTGGGTAGTTTGTTAGTTCTTCCAACACAACTACTGTTTATAAACCCAATAACATTTCTCAAACTTTGGGCCTTCCATTGATATATATGGAATATACTTTATCTATATTTTTTTATTCCATTTTATTATAAATTGTACAAAATCCATGTATGCATATACTTGTTAGATTAATGTTTATCCTACCCCAATGTATGGAATCATATGTTGGTCCAACATAATCCATCATTTCTACTTCATTGTTATATGGAACATTCACATCATCCCTTGTAAATAGCCCTAGTCAATGTAAACTAGATGGATCTATTCGATATGTTATTCCATCAACACAAAAATTAATGTTTATTTCAAGAAGCAGGTTTGGTTCCCAATTTTTCAAATAATTCATGAGCATTAATGGAACATCCTTTTCTTGGGATGATTCATTGTCGTAAGAGCACGACCCTCCTTGACTAGAAAGAAATCCATATGTTTTTTAAATTTTCTTTTGACATTACTACCTCTAGTTGATGTTGAATCAGTGTTTGATGCTTCCCCTTCTACAATTTTTTTAGGACAACCTTCACTATCTGAAAATAGATCTAACATATATATATTTGGTTGTTCCCATAATTAACAACAAACAACAATGATCGTGTTCCAATCATATGATTTAGATCGAAACAGTAGAAATTACAGTAACATATCCTTTTTTCCCTACATGACTCCATTGAATCTATGGATTTATCATATGGTACATGTGATCCTAGTTGATTTTTTACTATCTAAACAAGTCATCACAATACCACATGCATATTTATATGTATGGCCACTCAGTTTTATTGTATGTATAATTTCTCAAATTTTTTATTTAAACTAATTTATGGCAAATAATTTTCAATGGCATGGGATGAAGTGACATCATGAATCAAGAACTTTATATGGGGAGGGGGAATAATGTGGTATTCTTATAGTTATAACGAATTAATGTGTTTGATGAAGGGAAATATATTTCCTGTGGTAATTTTGTAGGATAAGGGTTCATAAATGATCAAATGTGGTCCTATAATATGTATATTTTCCCAATATAATGGGTATCATATGAATTCAATTATAAGTTATTGTAAACTAAGGAAGGGTTAGAAAACCTTCACCGTAGATTGAAATTGAAAAAAAAATTGTTGACTCTAAATCATACTTCTAGGAACCAAGCGTTAGCACTCCAGGAAACTCCTCTAGGTTGCAACTCGAGGATGCCTGGTAACTTAAATTTTTTTGTGGTTTTTTAAATGGATCAATTCAGGTGGCCTACAGAACCTCACACTCTCAAAGCATGCATGAAACTCAATCAAAGACAAGGCTTATAACTACCACTATTCAAAGGTTTGATAATAGGGTGAAAGGATGGAGAACTTATCATGCTGGCAGATTCATACATAAGATAGATATATATAAATGGCTAATCATAACAAGGAAGGTGCTTGCAATTCAAATAATCAATATATCGATAGGATGACAGCTATCATACATCAAATAACATGAATAAACATAAATAACATATTCAAGGATAAGTACACAACAGAAAAGAAATGGAAACTAAACATATGATAGCAAAAGAGCTTATTTTAGGTCATGAGCAATATGAGAAGCTTCATAATAGTAATGGTATATAGGTCCCTGAAGTCAAACATTTTCTATAACATAAGTCTTAGGCTTTATAGCCTTTACAAAAATATTCAGATCCTGAAAAATTGGATCTAATTTACTAAAAATAGACAAAATAATTGTTTTTTTGTAGAATTAGGTCAAAAAACCATAATTTAACTACTAGTCTATCTAATTGTAAAACCCATTCACTTTTTGAACATTTTAATGACTACAGTGGGTACTGGGAATAAAACTTAATTGTTCCTCTGCTAGATAAGTCACTGTTTGCTAAAATAGGTAGGATTTGTGACCCTTTCCTCTTTGACGCATCCTCAAAACTAGAGCAGACCTCTTCTGATGGCGTATTTCAGCAACCTCCAGCTTTACACTTCATCCTTGGGCTAGGTATATTTACCAAAACTGGTCCTTTATGCCAAAATTTCTTTCTGCGCCTCCTTTTGCTTTTGGTGGTTAAGGAATCAAAATTTCTGGTCGGTTAGCTGCCGAAATCTTTTCTTTTGGTGGCTAATGCACTGCTTCTGCATCCGCCTAAGCCACCGAAAGCCCTGTTTTTTGCAAAATTTGTCATTCACCTCCCAACTTCATCATTTTCAGTTTTTTTGTTGATATTATGGTATTTTTTAAGCTTTCCCAATGTTTGGAAAGTCAACAGCCTCTTGGATTTCCTCTGGATTCTGAAAGCTTACTGTTGCTTCAGCTAGGGTTTCTAGTGTAAAACAAGAGCTAGGGTTTGATTTGGAATTCTTTAATTGCATCTTGATCACCCTGTACAACTTTATTCCTGAAATTCTGGTACTTCTTCAACCTGGATAAGATTTGAAACATCATGGGCTACCTTTGGATCCTGAAAGCTTGATGCTGCCTCTTCTAGGGTTTCCAACGCAAGCTGAGTTTAAGGGCTAGGGTTTGCATTTTTCTTTTGTAATATAATCACTCCAATCATTCTATAAAGTTTGGTGTTCTCCTTCATCAGCCTCATATTCCTTCTTTTCAATAGGACATACACTCCTCTCATCTCTAGAACAGAATTGTGCAATTCTTTATTTCTCTTGGTCAACATTGCATTGTTTCTCTTTATCTCCCTGTCCAAAACCTTTAGTTCATGTATTTTCTCTAGTATCTGGATTACTTTATGAGACCTAGGTTTTATTGAGGAGGTCTTTGCTATTTTTTCATCTGTCCCTTCCCTTGGTGTTGATGAAGGAAATTCCTCATATTCTGCTGCCACCTGCTTTGTTAGGTCATCTTTTGCCCTAAACATTTGGCCAAACTGCTGAAAACTGGGGCTCAGAGATGGATTTGGTATTTGAAATATGTGACACCTATGTATAAAACGAAAAAGGTTTTTTTTATATTTGTTTTTTTTGATAAAAAAAATCTCTCAGTTTTTTTAGAATCGTTTTCATTTTCCTGAGATCTGTATTTCAAAAACATGTGTAAAATAGGGAAATTCCGAGATACAAAAATTAGGGATTAGAGATGGGTTCAATTCTCCCAATATGAAATATATTTAGGAAAACTGAGAGGGTTATTGTTCTTTGGCATGTTAGTAACAAAAACCTCTGATCGTTTTGCAAAATTATTCTCTAGTTGCTCATAATAATTATTTTAAAAATGTTACTTTTCGTGGTAAAACGCCACTTTCGGTGGCTTAGAGTGCCCTAAAACTTCGGTCTTAGCTGCTGAAAGTATGATTTCAATGGATTAGAGACCATTTTGAGCCCACTCTTAGCCATGAAAACCTATGTTTTGATTCTTTTTAGCGGGTCCTTCTCCCTATGCCTGCAAAATTGAAATTCAAACCCTAGGGAAGGTTACTACAATGCTAGATCCAAAGAGGGCTAGGCTCAATGAGAATGCATGCAGATAAATGTGGAGTCTACTGGAAGTATGGAACTAATTCTAAGGGGATAACTACTTGGTAAGTGCTTGATTGATATGATGATAGCCTCTGGTGATATCGATGAGAGAGATCACTCAGTAATCATTTTAAATTTGAACTTGGCATTTAGTGGAGGTTTACTGCAGTCGTGGGACAGATGGAGGGAAGTATAGGGTTTATATTTCCATCAGTATTTTGAGATCAATAACAACTTCTTATCCCTCAACTCATTCTTTACTGCAATTCCCTGACCTTTTAGGTGGTTAATCATGCTAAATTATGACAGGCCTCATGCAGACAACCGTTTTCACTTTTCGTCCTTTTTGGTGGTTAAGAGACTTTAGGGTTTCGTTTGCTAGCTGCTGAAAGCTGGGATTTCGATGGCTAATGAAACACCAACATGTTCTCCCAAGCCACCAAAATGTTATTTCTTCCCCAATGTATTTCATTCGCTTTCGGTGGTCAATGTCCTCTGGAAAACCCTTGTTAAGCTGCCAAAACCAAAGCTTTTTGGTGGCTAATGAGCTGTTGGAAAGCTCGCCTAAGCCACCGAAAGTAATTTTACCATAATTTTAACCAATAACGTAATGAGCAAGCTTTCAGTGGATAACCATGCTCCTGCATTAAACTGTTAGCTGCCAAAAGCTAGGCTTTTCGGTGGCTAATGAGCTCTTTAAAATCTCGCCTAAGCTACCGAAAGATAAAACTTTAAAATTTATCAAATAACAGAACATCAGATATACGAACTTTGTTAGTCACCCCAACTTATTTCATAATATGACTTGAAATCTTCATCCTATCAAAAAATAAATTGTATGAGTGAACTTATTGAAAATAAATTTATTTTGGGAGATAACATCTGGCTCCTACTTGAGGATGGGAACCTCCCTATGAGGTCCCAAGAACCCCAGAACAAAATGCCTTTCTTGAAAAAGAATAATTAAAGCTATCTTCCAGTGTTCCATTGGGCATGGAGTCATTTGTCTTTTATAACTGATCCACTGCAACCTGCATGTATCCCGCTTTGCTTATTCATGAAAACAACTGAAAATGACCTAGCTGCTCATATTAAGAGCTTATTTTCCTATCTATTCATACTCCTAATTCTAATAATTAGAGTCTTCTTATCATGTGACATCATGCTTCCAATGAAGCCATGTCAGAAACTGATCTGCTGAACTTATCCTTGATCTTGACCCAAAAAATAAATGAAACCATAGCATGCAGCAATGTAGTTTCAAAGGGTGACAGAACCAGCTATCATCTGACAAAAATATTTTGATATCTATGCTTCTCATAAGTTCCATATAGGCAGCAACAGGGTCATAAAAGCCAACAGGAAATACCTTTGTATGCTGCTGATATTTTCCTTCACTCATGTCAATGTTGAATGTGGACTACTCAACCTTTGTCTGATAAAAATGCAAGCTCAACAGCTGATCTGAATCTTTCTACTCCCCTTCACGTAATCTGAATTCATCATGATGATAGGATGGCTTATCATAGCTATCAATTTCCTCTTCCACAATAATATCTTTGTAGGATATACCAAAACTAAAAATATCTTTCTTTGACTTTTGAGCAGCAAATCCATAACAAGCATCTATCATAGCATGCACACATTTTTTATCATCTCTCTGTTGAAACGAAGAACTAGATGAACTTTGAGTAAACAATAAGTATTCACAAATTTTAACCTCTTCTTCCTCATCATTGTATTGGTTGAATATAGGAACATCAAGATAAGATCCTAATGACAGAGATGAAGGCTCTTGTATAGGAGCATCAGCAATAAAATTTTGAAACAAATCTGGAAAAATATTACCCACTTCCTTGTCATAATTTGAAGCAACATGTTCATAAGGAGAAGGAATATCTTCATGATGTTCTATCTAGAGATTAGATAGTCCCTGAAAATATTGTTCCTCACGGTTACTGCAACTTCCCTTGATTTGCAAATCTGGAAACTGTGAGCTAGCCTTACTGATTTCAATGGTCATTTGACCAGCAGAAAAATGATCATTTCCATGTGTAGTTAAAGAAATCAGTTCTTCAGATTCACAACAATCAAATTTAATGAAAGTAGGAAAGCATTCAACTCCTTTATAATCCATTTCTAGTTCATGTTGATTAAAAAGTGCATCATCTTGAAGATTCTTGAAGGGTTGTTGCATATTGTGAGGGAGAGATCCTTCTCTATTTACATCTTCAGCCTTATGATGTAATTCATATTCATCACAACAATTACCAAATACAAGCTCATCTGAAAAATAGCTTTTGTAGTGCTTAGCGAATGCTCGGTGAAAATCCTTCAATGATGAAATACTGGAAGGAGGTAAAGAAAAATACCACTGACGTGCATCACCATATAATGAATACATGAACATATTCATAAGAACATATTCATGCTACTGATCTAATAGATCCATGCATTTGTGAAACTTGAGGAGGTGTTCTATAGGATTGTCTTCTTCCTCCTCTTTGAAGACAGGTAGAAAATATCCCCATTCAGACATATCAGGTACTGGATGTAGGAAACCAGGAACTGAAGAGAATTCAAGAGGTGCAAACCTTCGAGCCAACAGAGTAGCAAATTTTTTTGACATCTTAACATTTTGGAGTCGCCACTGAATTTGTCCTTCATGGAGTCGCTAGGGATGAGATCTTCACAAGCAATAGTGCTTGAAGATTCCTCAACCCTAAAATTCTCTGATGTATTTATAAATTCTTGAGATTTGAATGTTTCAGCAAAATAAATAATAGCAGAAATATCTCTTGAAATACCTGATGTAGCTTCCTTTGTAGCTCTAGAGGTCTGTCTTAGTGAATCCCTAGCTCTTCTTAGGATCTCTTCTGGATCTGAAATAGGTGTTACTGGTGCCCTTTAGGGTTTTCTCTGGTACTTGTCCTTCTTGAAGCCACCTTATTCCAATGGAGTCTCCAGATAGATGATTACAACCAAAATAGTGTCAAGACTTTGTCTATCATCAAAGTAGGATCTATGTCATCTCCCAGGGAAGCTGAGCTCCAATATCCTCTCCCCGGCAACGTCGCCAGTTTGTTAGCACTCCAAGAAACTCCTCTAGGTTGTAGCTCAAGGATGCCTAGTAACTTAAATGTTTTTGTGGTTTTCTAAATGGATCAAGTCAGGTGACCTAAAGAACCTCACACTGTCAAAGCATGCATGAAAATCAATCAAAGAAAAGGCTTCTAACTACCACTATTCAGAGGTTTGATAATAGGGTGAAAGGATGGAGAACTTATCATGCTGGCAGATTCATACATAAGATAGCTATATATAAATGGCTAATCATAACAAGAAAGGTGTTTGCAATTCAAATCATCAATATAGTGATAGGATGACAGCTATCATACATCAAATAACATGAATAAACCTAAATAGCATATTCAAGCATAAGCACAAAACATAAAAGAAATGGAAGCTGAACATATGATAGCAAAAGTGCTTCTTTTAGGTCATGAGCAATATGAGAAGCTTGATAATAGTAGTGGTCTATAGGTCCCCAAAGTCGAACCTTTTCTATAACATAAGTCTTAGGCTTTATAGCATTTACAAAAATATTCAGATCCTGAAAATTTGGATCTGATTTACTAAAATTAGACGAAATAATTGTTTTCTTGCATAATTAGGTCCAAAAACCCTATTTTAACTACTAGTCTATCTAACTGTAAAAATCGTTCACTTTTTGAACCTTTTGATAACTGCAGTGGGTATTGGGAATAAAGCTGTAACTGGTCCTCTGCTAGATAAGTCATTTTTTGCTAAAACAGGTAGGATTTGTGACCCTTTTCTCTTTGATGCATCCTCAAAACTGGAACAGACCTCTTCTGATGGCTTATTTCAGCAACCTCCAGCTTTACACTTCATCCCCGGGCTAGGTATATTTACCAAAACCGGCCCTTTATGCCAAAATTGCTTTCTATGCCTCCCTCTACTTTCGGTGGTTAAGGGGTCAAAATTTCAGTTCTGTTAGCTGCTGAAAGCTCTGCTTTCAGTGGTTAATGAACTGCTTCTACATTTTCCTATGCTACTGAAAGCCCTATTTTTTGCAAAATTTGTCATTCACCTCCCAACTTCATCCTTTTCAGTTTTGTTGTTGATATTCTAGTATTTCTTCAGCTTGCCCAATATTTGGAAAGTTAGTAGCCTCTTGGATTGCCTCTGGATTCTGAAAGCTTGCCTCTGGATTCTGAAAGCTTACTGCTGCTTCAGCCAGGGTTTCTAGTGTAAAACAAGAGCTAGGGTTTGATCCGGAATTCTTTAACTACAGCCTTATCGCCCTGTACAAATTTATTCCTAACCTTTTGGTACTTCTTCAACCTGCATAAGATTTGAAACATCATGGGCTACCTCTCGATCCTGAAAGCTTGCTGATTCCTGTGCTAGGGTTTCCAGCGCAAGTTGAGTTTGAGGGCTAGGGTTTGCATTTTTCTTCTGTAATCTCATCACTCTGATCATTCTATAAATTCTGGTGTTTTCCTTCATCAACCTCAGATTCCTTCTTTTCAATAGGACATACACTCCTCTCATCTCCAGAACAGAATTGTGCAATTCTTTATTTCTCTTGGTCAAGATTGCATTGTTTCTCTTTATCTCCTTGTCCAAAACCTCTAGTTCATGTATTTTCTCTAGTAGCTGGTTTAATTTATGAGACCTAGGTTTGCTTGAGGAGGTATCTGTTATTTTTTCATCCCGCCATTCCCTTGGTGTTGATGAAGGAAACTCCTCATATTCTGCTGCCACCTGCTTTGTTAGGTCATCTTTTGCCCTAAACATTTGGCCAAACTGCTGAAAACTAGGGCTCAGAGATGGATTTGGTCCTTAAAATATGTGACACCTGTGTATAAACATAAAGATGTTTTTTTATATTGGTTTGTTTTGAGCAAAAAACTCTCTCATTTTTTTAAAAATCGTTTTCATTTTCCCGAGATCTGTATTTCAAAAACATGTGTAAAACAGGGAAATTCTGAGATTCAAAAATTAGGTCTTAGAGATAGGTTTGATTATCCCAATATGAAATACCTTTAGGAAAATTGAGAGAGGTTATTGTTTTCTGACATGTTAGGAACAAAAACCTCTGATTGTTTTGCAAAATGATTCTCGAGTCTCTTAGAATAATTATTTTAAAAAGGTGACTTTTCGTAGTAAAATGCCACTTTTGGTGGCGTAGAGCACCCTGAAATTTCGGTCTTAGCTGTCGAAAGTGTGATTTTCATGGCTTAGAGACTGTTTTGAAACCATGATTATCCATAAAAACTTGTTTTTTGAGTTTTTTGAGCGGGTCCTCCTTCCTGCGCCTCCAAAATTGAAATTCAAACCATAGGGAAGGATACTACAATGTTGGATCCAGAGAGGGCTAGGCTTAGTGAGAATGCATGCAGATAAATGTGGAGTGTACTAGAAGTATGGTGCTGATTCTGAGGGGATAAATAATTGGTAATTTCTTGAGTGAGATGATGATAGCCTCTGGTGATATTGATGAGACAGATCGCTCAGTAATCATTTTAAATTTGAACTTGGCATTCAGTGGAGGTTTACTGCAGTCGCGGGACAGTTGGAGGGCGGGATAGGGTTTAGATTTCCATCAGTATTTTGAGATCAATAATGAATTATTATCCATCAACTCATGCTTTACTGCAATTCCCTGACCTTTTAGGTGGTTAATCATGCTAAATTATGACAGGCCTCATGCAGAAAACTGTTTTCACTTTTCGTCCTTTTCGGTGGTTAAGAGGCTTTAGGGTTTAGTTTGATAGTTGCCAAAAGCTAGGCTTTCAGTGGCTAATGAAACACCAACATGTTCTCCCAATCCACCAAAACGTTCTTTCTTCCCCAACGTATTTCATTTGATTTTGGTCGTCAATGTCCTCCATAAAACCTTCGTTAAGCTGCTGAAACCAAAGCTTTTCGGCGGCTAATGAGATGTTGGAATGCTCGCTTAAGCCACCGAAAGCCCTTTTACCAGAATTTCAACCAATAACGTAATGATAAATATTTCAGTGGATAATCATGGTCCCGTGTTAAACTGTTAGTTGCCGAAAGCTAGGCTTTTCGGTGGCTAATGAGCTCTTGAAAATCTTACCTAAGCCACCGAAAGCTAAAACTTTAAAATTTATCAAATAACAGAACATCAAATATCCCAACTTTGTTAGTCACCCCAATGTATTCCATAATATGACTTGAAATCTTCATCCTATCAAAAAATAAATTGTATGAGTGAACTTATTGAAAATAAATTTATTTTGGGAGATAACACCAAGTATCATGGACAAGGTCCTAAATGACCATACAAGTTGTGTAAAGGGAGGATTACAAGTGTCGTATGGGTGCAAGTAGGTTTTTCAAATAAAAAAACAATGCCCCTTGTTATCATAAAGGGACATAAAGGATCTTACTTGTACAACTAATTTAAACTAGAAAAAAAAGAAATGATTAATATAATAAACAAGGCAAGGATGTTCTAAGAAATGCTTCAAAAACTTAATCTAAGACAATGGAAATTACTCCATGAAAGTTTAAACATTCTAATATAATAAATCACAAAAGGAACTAATCTATAACAAAGAATGAAAATGTAAATATGTTTAAATGGTTCTTAAGGAATGCACCTACATCACTATAAACAATATATAAATTAACTACGGACACTATTATACACATATATAGTTCAAAGCAGGAAATTCCAAAAATCTAATCAAATTTGTAAAACAAAGCTATGGTAAACTTTAAATGAGATGCAATCATCTACTTAAACAAAACATGGAAATTTTTTTAAACTAAATTAGGAATGAACACAAAATTCCTGCTTAACGCAGTGAGGGGTCCCACCTCAAAGTGCATGACATGAGATGAGTTAAACTATAAACTCATAGGTGATATGAAACACAATTCTTCCATTATCTGCTTTAATAAATCATTGCTCAAAATACAAGTTGAACTGCTGCCAAAATCAAAATAACTATGCTTACAGAATTGTATGAAAAACATGAATATCTCTCGCATTAGGCATGAGACTCTACTTATTACAAATTTCAAAAAAGAAAAATTATCCTAGAATATATAGGATAGCAATATCAAGATTAACTATTTGAATCTCCCCCACTATCTAAAAATAAGGAGAGACTTGCAATCTCATAAATTAAGCTTGAGCTTCTTCACCCTTTCATGTGGATAGTTGAACAACGATCTTGCTTATGTTTAGCTCACAAAAGGATGCGACCTCTTGGCTTGTCAATCACCACTATCCTTCATTTTATCACATAGGATACTAATCCAGTACTTGTTATCTCATTAAAATAACATTAAGCAAGGAAATATTACATTCAATCATTACTTATAAAATGACTACAATCATAGCCTAGCCTACATAAAAGGGTGATCTTATGCTCGATTGATGCCCCATAATAGTAGAAATGAAATTTATGACTACAATTAATACCTATATCATGGACCTATCATCTCCCCAAACTTGAATATGTTACACATCCTTATGTAACTTATCCCCTTGGCCTAGTGGATTCTTCTATTGTTCAATAGCTTCTCTAATATCTCATGCAACAATTTTGGGTGCTCTTGTTTGCTGGTAATATACCATGTTATGTTCTTCTTTGACCCAACTCCTCCTTTATTATTATTCATCCATGTTTTCCTTGATTGTTAGGGGAAGGAAAATGGCAGGTTCATCTTCATTCTAATCCATTTCAGTTTGTTTCTCTGTAAAGTTTCCCTGTACATCCTTTCCCTGAACAAAGAAACATTCAGCCTATGTGGAAAGTGTTTCTCTCTCTTTTCTTTAAATATACTAAAAAACATTTCCACCTATCCCTTATGGCCTCTTACACATCCTCAAGGGTACTTTGAATAGCTTTTTCAAAATTTTCAATAGTCTACTGTTGCTTTTCCTCAAGGATAGGAATTAAGTCCTCATCGAATGATAGAGCATCATGATTTTGGATCATTGTTCCAAGATGAGATTCTTCTGATCTAACCCATAATTCATTCATCCATTCCTCTTCTTCGTAGAGGTGAATATCCTATGCCCTTTATATTTCATGGTTCATCCAGGAAAAAAGTGCTATGAATTGGAAATCACCAATGTATGGGTTAGGATACTGATCATAAGAATGAGGCACAACCAATTTATGGAGGTAAAATTTACACAACTGGCCTTTTTTAAGGTCTGTTCTATCTATCTAGGCATCCACAAAATATTTTGGGTTAGGAAATTCAAATGGAAAGTTATTCTTTATCCTTTGTAGTTGAAATCATAACCACTTCTCTCTGACATATACAAAATAAATTCTGGAAGGGGGTCTATAACCAACAATTTCCTCATACAACATGGTATTTTGATCAAGGATAGTCTCCAATTTCAATATTTTTTTATCTTTTTTCTACTAGCTTTTCTTGAACTTTCTCCGATTCTGCATGTAACACCTGGTTTTGCTACTCTAAGTGTTTTTGTTGGTAGGCATGCTTCATCCTAAAAATATGAAAAGTTTCATGGGTGACTAGCATATCTATAACCTACACACTCACCCTTGTGGTCATAAGGGAATATGTTACAATATTTAGAGCTAACAATTCATCCTCAACCTTGGATAGTTCTGATAATGCATCTGTCGAACAAGAATCCTCCTTGAATGGCATTACTTCCTTGTTTGATGTGTTACCTTTGACTGGTGTATTTTATTTTCCAGACCTGGAAGGTTCCTCTTCTTCCATCTCATAATATTTTGGTTCTCCTAGCTCTATGGGTGATTTGCTAGAATGCTCTTCATCTTCTTCCTTCTCTTCATATTCATCATATTTATCTTCCTTGATCTTCGATTCCTTCTTAAGTCATCTGATATGTCATCTAAACTCATAGGAATTAGAGGATGACACTAGTTGTTTCTTAACAAAGGATTCCTTGGAATTCTTTATTTTTTACCAAGGTGTCAACAACAATCTCATTGTTGTCTATCTCCAACTCAATCCTTTTTTTGGAACCCAATTGGGTGGTCGTCCTCTTTTATGTTCCTAAACCCTTCCTTTCTTATGTCCTACAATAGGGGTTGATACCGAACCTATATTTCCCCTCATTCTTTGCACATTGCCAATAGAAATATGTATGAATTCTTCTGAGGAAAGATCAGGAATATGGGATTAAAATTCCTTGCAGATAATTAATTTAATCAAACCATGATGTGTCATGGAATCCTCTTTCTCTTGTACCACTTTTCATCTCATCTCCCACATAGACTGAAGTAAGTAAAAGAGAATACTGATATTGTTGTTTAGTTTTGTGTGACCTCTATTTCTCAAGAGGTATTGCATCCTAAAGTGAAATGTGGGTACATAACTAAGTCTCCCACTACATGTGATATATTTCATAATGATATTTGGGATTTCATCCCAAGGCTTTGGAATAGTTTCCCTCTTTACACCATTTTTATATTATTCATGCCTCTCCTTCTGAAAATAAATATTGCTTTTCCTTTATATCACTTTGTCTATCATATTTACCCAAATGTAACCCTTGTGAATTCCTATGTAAGATTACATATTTTCTTCATTTATATGAATCAACAGCCCTTTCACCCTCATCAAATATTATTCCTCTTTGATGTGTTTAAGTTTTCAATCAAATTATAGGGATACATCTTGGTCATATTCATTTAAACCAGTGATGAAATTCATCCACCTCGTTGTGTGGAGGATTATCAAGAACTCATGGTTACCATAAATGGGGAAAATTTCCACAGGCTCACTCTTTTTAAAACAAGCAGACATTTTTAAAACACATTTTAAATCAATTGAACATATGAAAAGGAGAATGGTATGAGGATAACTTACTTGTGTCTTGAATGAATCAAGCAATAGCTTCCCTTGATATGTTGCATTAGAGGAAATTTGGGGTCTAAAATGGGCCTTATAAGAAAACGTGCCAAAATAAGTTTTTGTGAGTTGGAATTCAAGAACCAATAGAATTTCAATAAAATAAGTCAACCATAATGGTTGAATTGACATATTTGTCATTAAAAAAAACTAATTTTTTTGTTTGTATTTTCGACATATCTCATTGTGTTTTTACTCAAATTTCGATTGGGAGAGCTCGTTCGATGCGGAATTTGATTCCACATCCAACGAGTACCCACACTGCATAATTTTGATGGACCCCGCTACCCAAAAAACAAGAAATACCTGAAAAAAATGTGATGATGACATCATCATCACATTTTTTCAGGTATTTCTTGTTTTTGGGGTAGCAGGGTCCATCAAAAGTATGCAGTGTGGGTACTCGTTGGATGCGGAATCAAATTCTGTATCCAACAAGCTCTCCCGATCGAAATTTGAGTAGAAACACAGGGAGATATGTCGAAAATGCGAACACAAAAAGTAGTTTTTTTCTTTCTTCCTCCAAAATTAATCAATATTATTTTATTATTTTATTATTTTCCTTAGGAGGCCCGTTTTAGACCCCAAAATTCCTCTAATGCTTAGATACCTACGTATTCCCTTACTACCTTTGCACCATTTTCGTTCTTTGCTATTGTTTGTTATGAATGAATGAAAACCAAAAACAATCATACAAATATCCTCAGTATTCCTTACCACTTCATTATTCTCCACTTCTGCAACTCATATGAAGTCAAGATAATGAAAATATATGACAAACATGTTTTAATTATGCTAGTTCATGCATCTTGTCCTCCACCTCAGATTGTTGTTTCTAATTTTATTGCACAATCATTATTTATTATGGATAATTGAGTCTATGTTGAATTCCACATCATCTCCCCCTTTCTAAATGTGAGTTTTCCTTAGCTCAGTTGTGGGTGTAATTATGAATTATGTAGGCAGACTATATTTTAGTGATTTAAAACAATGAGGTTTGTAATTACCTTTCGATGCTTAGCATACCTTGGAGAGATGATGTGGAATTTTGATGTGATCATATATTAGGGATATTACTTATGTAGTTGAGGCATGCTTAGTCTGTAGTAAGTTTGTTCTTTTCCTATAGTTGAATTTGTTGCAACGTGTTTCTTGAATCTGGGTTGTTTTGAATTTTCATTGGTTTGCTTGATGAAATTTGTTGCTGCCTCACGTGGTTTTTATTTGTGGGCTCACTTGATAATTTGTTTGTTGGTTCACTTGATGTTTACTTGTTGGATCACTTGATAATTTTTTTTTTGGATCGCTTGATGTTTTCTTGATAATTTGTTTGTTAGCTTGCTTAATTTTTTCTTGTTGGTTTGCTTGAGTTAGAGAGATCTGTAGAAGTTTTTTGAGTCTTCTTCTTTTTTCTATTTTTTCGTTTTCTTTTTCTCTTTTTTTCTCTTTTTTTGTAGTTTATTATTACTCTTTTTTTTCTTCTTTGGAAAAGGAACTTTAGTTTAACTAGAGTACATTGGTGTCCTCAATAAGCATGAGATGCTTGTTATACAGGTTCTACATGAATTCTTCTTTAGAAAGTGGTTTCTTATACATCTTCAGTTTATGTCCATTGACCATCATTGGAAACTGGTTGTTATCTATTGCTCTAATTTTTACTACTCCATTATCATAGATGGTCTCTATTTTGTATGGCCCTAGCCACCTAGTTGTTAAATTTCCTTTGAATTTATGGAACCTGGAGTCATACAAAAATGTTTAGTCTTCTTCTTTGAATTTCTTTGTCCTTATGTTCTTGTCATTCCATTGTTTCTTTTGTTGTTGAACTATCTCAGTATGTGACAAATCTTGTTGTATGTATTCATCTATTTCATTTAATTATAGGATGTGTTCTTTTTTAATCTCAAACAATTCCATGTTTAGTTAAGCATATGTTCTCAGTTTCTTGATCTCAAACTCAACGGGTGACATAAACTTATTGCCATATACCAATTCGTAGGGTGTAAATATATCCATTTTCTTTCATGTTGTGGTGTAGTCCCAAGATGCTTCATTCAGTATATATACCCAATCTCTTTTATGTAGTTGAACTGAATTGGTTAGAATTTTCTCTAACTCCCTATTTGTGACTTGCACTTTCTCATTTTATTGTGGGTGATAGAAGGAAGAAGGATTGTGTTTTATTTTGTTCCTTTTCAATAGTTATTTAATAAGATTAGATTTGAATCGTGTTCCTTGATTAGAGACAAGTTCTATGGGGACCCTAGATCTGGTAAATATTTGTTCTCTGAAAATTTTTGTCACGCTATTCTCATCGGATTTGGAAAGAGATTTAACTTTTTTCCACTTGGTGAGGTAGTATATACATACCATGATATATCTATTTTGGTTGGAATGTGTATGAGTTGGTCCCACAAATTCGAATCATCGCTTATCAAATGGTTCCAATGACAATTGAGGCTGAAGAGGAATTTCATCTTTTGTGTGGGTTTACCCATCCTTTGGAAGTCATCACAATGTGATACATACTATTGAGCATATTTATGAAGTGTAGTCAAATAATACCATGTTTTGAGTATCTTATAGGATGTCCTTTTTTATGCATAGTTTCCTCCACATGGTTCATTGTGAGTAGTATGAAGTATATCATGAACTTCATATTCTCTTAGATATCTTCTTAATGTTTGGTCTGATCCTCTCTTGAAAAGGAAGTCTTGAATCCAACTGCAAATTGCACTCTACCTGATTATTTTGTATCTTTGTTTAAAATCATAGCGTGGTGGAAATTTTCCAGATACCAAGTAGTTAGAAATGTCATCAAGCCATGGGCTTTCCACTTATATTTCAAACAGGTGCTCATCCGGGAAGACATCTTCTACCAATTATTTTTCATGTATATGGGTTAGTATTGATATAAAATATGCCTCTACAATGCGTTTTCCTGCTTTATCTAAAATTGTCAAATCAAATTCTTATAAAAGAAGTACCCATATTATAACTCTAGTAATGGTATGAGGTTTGATTATTAGGTACCTTATTGTTGAGTGGTTGGTGTGCACAAAATATAGATAGCAAGTTATGTAGTGCCAGAATTTTTTGATGGCATGGATAACAACTAGGAATTCTTTCTCAATGACTGTGTAGTTGATTTATGCTCCAGCTAAGTTTTTGTTGATATATTAAAAGGTATAGGGCTTCTTTTCCTCTTCATGTCCTTAAATTGCACCAATTGTTGTGTCAAAAGAATCTGAGTGGATGTGAAAAGGTACATTCCAGTTTGGCCCTTGCAGAACAAGTGCAGTACTATTTTTCACTTTCAACAGCTCAAAAACTACAATGCACTGATCAATCCATTTAAAATGTGTATCTTTGTTCAATAGTGAAAACAAAGGGGTTGCTACTCTATTGAATCCTTATATGAACCTTTTGTAGTATCTTGTTTGGCATAAGTGTGAAATCCCTTTGTCTAATTTGTGGGGGCAAGGTTTTAACGATAAATACCTTTGCTTTATCCATGTCAATCCTGTTGTAATCTCACAGATCACATAAGGTTACCAATAATACATACAAAAATATACAGAAATATACACAGAGACAAAAGACAAGAACAGATAGGATGAACAGATTATATTATTCTCAATAGATCGTACAAAGCCAAGAACTGAACTGAGTTCTTGTGAGGCTCAACAACCTAATATATACAGGTTACAAACAGTTACAAAAATAACTACCTGTCGGTTCGGTGAACCGACATGACTATTAGTTAGCAGACTTAATTACTGTGTTTGCTCGGCCGACCGACTTAGTCGGCTGATCGACTAAGTCAGTCCCTCGACTTAGTCGGCTGATCGACTAAGTCGGTCTTCGTTCAAGTTGAATTATGTCGACTCGCTCCTTCTACATCTCCCCCACAAACAAAACATTTATTTGTCCCGAAGAAAAAGGGAAGTACAAAAATGAAGTCCTGTCGAACCTTTCAGACTTGCTCCTGGTGAGGACTATGTAGTCGGATGGTCGGTCGTCTCTGAACGCACACTTCGACGATGGCGGGAGTTGTGATGGCAAGTTGATGCTGGAAATCTGTCCATGTCTGTAGGGATTTCTGGATGTCGATTGTTAGAGTTGTTACACTTGATAATACCGGCATCTTTTTGGCCATGGGCATTTTTGCAATATTTTCCATGCTAGGGCCCAACAGTTGGGTTTGTTCGTCGGCGGCATTAAGGAGTCTTTTCATCTGCGGACAGATGTTTTCAACCTTCTCCAAGTTTGGTAAGGATTGCTGTACCCACTGATGAGCTTCTCGTTCGAGTTTTTGCAGCTTGCTACTCTCCATCACAATCTGCTCTTCAAAGGTCTGCCTCATTTCTGCCTCTGTCATTTTCCGACTTTCGAAGGCCTGAATGCCTTGTCGTGTCTGCCTGCTCTGATGATAGACCTGCCCATAATGAGTCGGCCAATCTCTTAGCACTTCTTCAGTAACAATGGATTCCTCCATATGGTCCTGTAAAAGTTTGTAAGCCTCTGAAAAGGCAGTATGCTGGGTCAGGAGCAGTCGAGCAGTCTCTTCCTTTTGTTCTGCTCTAGTCCCTTGGATATGTGTCTGGATAGTCGACACCAAGCCTTCAAATAGCTGATATGCCCTTTTGAGTGGTCAGTCCGTAGCAGTTTCGACCGGTCCTGGGGTGATAGTTTGTGCAAGAGACCTACACTTGCCGAGAAACTCGACCTGTTCAGCCTCCTTATCCCTGAGTTGTTTCCTTACTGTTTTTGTCCTCTTCTTTGCTTCTTTTGATAGGGTGTTTAGTAGTTGGCCGACCTCTGTGTCGGTCAACGAACTTGCATCCCGTAAGCTAATCCTTAGTTGAGAGGGTCTATGAAGAGGTTCTGTCGTCTCCTTTTCTTGTTCTGTTGGTTTGTCTTGAGGACCTGCAGAAGTGGAAGTTGGAACAGAGGTCGAAGGTGCTTGTGTCTGAAGGGGTGATTCAGTGGTCGGGGGTTTTTGTGGTTGAGGAGGTGGTATGTCCACTTCCAGCTGTGAAGATGATGGTGGTTTTGGTTGTGAATCAGGGGGTGGTGGAGGTGGTGGAGATGATGGTGGTGAAGGTGGGGATGGAGGGTTTCCTGATCCTGGTGGTGATGGAGAAGTGTGTTGTGAACTTTGGGCGGAAGACATAATGTCTTCTTTCAGTGGGAGTTGATAGTCGGTGAATGTCTGTTCATGCCCTGATATGTCACCACCGTTGCGAACCCTTGTAAATATTGTTGTTTGCTGGGCATATGTCTTTTTGCTTGCTTTCAGGGGAGTTGTTGTCCGTATTGTTTGTGCCGACTGGAATAGTGCAGGTAGTGTTTGAAAGAAGGCTTTGAGTTCAGCGTCCGTGCTGGCCCTCGCCCTGAGTGCCTCCGGGATAACTCTTTCAAATACTTCTGGGGAAACGTCGGCCTGCTGCACCAGTGCTTGCTCCTCGACTATGGTGGTCGGGGATGGAGGGGGAGGGTTCGACACAAGGTCGACTATATTTTCAGGTGTCGACTGAGTTTTGGCTTTCTTGGGCATACCCTCCGGAGCTCCTGCATCAATAAAGCATTGAAAATGGGTTTCAATAGTTACCTTATTAGCCCAGGCATCTTCGACAATGTCAAGTGCTGCTGCTGCTAGTTCCTCGTCATCGTCGGTGGAGTCAGCAAGGACAAGCTTACGCTTGCCCTTGCCTTGCTGTCTTTTCTGTAGCTTGATCTTCCTTCTGGCGATGGCTATCTCCTTTTCTAGCTTTTTGATAATGCTCCGAGACACAGCATATTCAGGGTTGTCTTCTTCCTCGACTTCTCCTGTCGGTATCTGCAGTGGGTCGGCAGCTACTGGAGTCAGAGGAACTGACTGCCGTACTGTTTGTTGTGCTGGTGGTGATGTTTGTTGTTGTTGTTCTGTCGACGGGGGGTCCACTACGGGTGCAGTCAGATGCTTCACTGTTAAGTGCACCCGAGTAGTGGTCATAGTCAAAGTATCCTCCGACACGAAAGTGATGATGTACAAATTTAGCTCGTAATCCTCCTCCTTTTCTTGTTCTGTGAGAGGCTCGATGATAGAGAAGTCGACCTCTTTGGAAGCTGCTGGAATTGGTACCTTTGTGCCTGCCTGTCGACTCAACTCCCGAAATATCTGTTCGACTGTTGGGTAGTAGTCGAGGTCCTTTGCTTTGGGGTCTTGACCTCGCATATACCATACTGACGTATGGTCGAGAGCTAACTAGATGTGAGACTGAGCTGGGAGGTTTTGTTGGATGTTCTGTGGCACCCTCCACCTCGTCGCTCGAACCTTCAGCTGCTGGAACCAAGTCTCTAGAAATATTTTTCCTTGTGCCAGCTCATGCAGGGTTCCTCTCTGTAAAAAGGGTTTGAACCTGTGCATTTCAAACCTTGTGGGCTCCCGGAAGAATGCACTGCCTTCCGGACAGATATGGTACATAACAATCCATATAATAAGGGAGGGAAATTTGATAATACCTCCCGTTTCCTAGCAGCGTTCACAGATGGTTTTGACCATGTCGGCCACATAGTCGCCCCATTTGTAAATACGTCCGTATTTTGCAATTGTGTCGACCGCCTCCAACATTTCCAGTTTTAGGTCGCTGCTCCGACCAGCCAAGGTAAGGGTGACGGTGATGATTTTAGCCACAATTTGTGGCGTTCTTGTCGCGATCTGGCCTATCATCAGTCCCTTCGAGTTTTTGCCAGTCGGGGTGCCTGTGAGGTCTTGGACGAGTCCTTCTTTTATCCCAATAGGTACAGGACTGCCTTCATTCGACAGACCCGTAAGTTTGGAGATAACCTCCCCAGTGATGTCCATTGGCTGGTCGAAATAGAATCGGCCGTTGTGGTAACGACTGATGATAAATTTAACCGCTGCTTCCTTCGTCCCAGCGAAGCTTGCCATCAGTGGTGCGTTAGGGTACTGGAGGATAGAGCTATTTCGGATTTTCTCAGCGGCCTGGGTCATTTTACTATCGACAAAGGCCCACTCTTGGATTTTTGTCCAGATTTTCTGGAAAGGACCCTCCTGGACTTTGGCGTTTTGGATATGTTTCAATCTTTGGACCAAGGGTGTGTCCTCTGCCTGCAACTCTTTTGCCTTGGCCACGGCGCGGGTAAGCTTAGGTGCCATGATATCAGACTGGTCGGACTGGTAACAGGGTTCGTGGGGTTTAGTCGACGGGGAATGCGAGTGCTCTGTGTGTAAGGGGTGTGGTGAATGAACCTTCGGCGGTCCATTATTTATAGGCGTGGGAATGGTGGAGTGTTGAACTGGGTGTATTAATGGCGGACTTGACAGTCCAACTGCAATACTCGAGTGCAATCTGGGGGATCTGGTTCGGCGCTCGAGGCCATTAATATGTGATGGGACTCTTGAGGTCGACGGTCGATGTCGGTGGTGAAAATGGTCGGCATGACTGGTCGATGAAGATGGTCGATGGAAGTGATGTCGGTTGTTGGAGGGTTGAGTTGCTGTCATGCTGATTGTTTATGAGTGTACGGTTTTGATTTTTGGAATTTTCTAACTTTTTATAGGTTTTTGGTGGTCAGTTAAGACCGTTATATGATTTTATTTTATTTTTTCAGTTTTTATATCGTTTAAGTCGGGCTCCATTAACGAGCTTCCGAAATACCAGGCCTTGTAATGTTTTTAGTCGGACCGACCCATTGGGATGTATTTCTTCAACCATGTACGGGCCCATCAATTCTGTGTGCAATTTCTTGGGTTTTCCTTTTACTCGACTGTTATAGAGTAAAGTAAGGTCACCGACAGATTTTTGTTTTTGATATTACGGTCGTGCCATGCTTTCTGCTGTTGTTTTTGTATTTCCTGGTGTTGGATGGCCATAAGTCTGTGTTCTTCTAGTTTATTAAGTTGAAAGAGTCGATCCTTCCTGGCCTGTTCGACATCGACATGTAGTATTTGTGCAACTATAGGTGCCTGTTGTCTGAAGTGTAGAGGGACGACTGCTTCTTGGCCATATACCAGTCGAAAAGGGGTTTGATCAGTTGCCCATTTGTAGGCTATCCTGTATGCCCATAAAACTGCAGGAATTTTGTCATCCCAGTCATCCTTGTCGGCACTGTATATTTTAGTCAATCCTTTTGTCAGTGTTTTATTGAAAGCTTCGATTGCACCATTCGACTGGGGGTGATATGCTGTACTACGTCGGTGGTCGATGTGAAACTTGTCAGTTAGATTTTTGATAGTTTTGTTAACGAAGTGAGACCCTTGGTCACTGATCAAAGTGAACGGACAACCAAATCGAGTAATGATGTTTTCATATATGAACTTAGCAGCTATCTCACTTGAACAGGTCTCGACAGGTTCTACTTCTGCCCACTTAGTAACATATTCCACTGCAGTGATGATATATCTTGCACCTGATCATCGGGCTGGGACAGGGAATGGTCCTATGAAGTCTATAGCCCAGATTTTAAAGGTGAGACTAGGGTTTACAGAGATCAGGGGCATTTCTGTGCTTGGCAGTGGTCGACCGAGTCATTGACATCTATCACATCGATTGACAAAGTTTTTACAATCTCTATGAAGTGTCGGCCACCATAATCCAGACTGTTGGATTTTCTTGGCAGTTGTGTCGGCCTGAAAATGTACTCCTGCTGGTCCATAATGTGCTTCGTGCATGATTTTCTTTCGTTCATGGTCGAGTACACATCTTCTAAGAACATCGTCTAACCCCATTTTGTATAGAAATCCATTGATGAGGCTGTATGGAGCAGCCTTCATAGCTAGGATTTGCTTCTTCTTAGTGCTCAAACCTTCTGGTGCCTGACCTGTCTCTAAGAACTGAGCAATCTCCTCCAACTCTTCTGGTATTGCTTCTATACGAAATAGATGTGCATCCGGCAAGTCATCGTCGACTCCGATCGGTTCTTCTCCTGTGTCGATTTG
>LPNX010760403.1:30357-119653 GCA_001517045.1 Pseudotsuga menziesii | reverse complement strand
TTTTAGGTCAAGAATAATCTTAATTTTAGCAAAGTCAACCTTGATTCCTTCTTTGCAGACAATATGTCCTAAGAGTATGCCTATGGGAGTCATAAAGATACATTTCTTAATATTGAGGGAAAGTTGAATCTGTCGACATCTTTCCAGCATAAGTCGGAGCCATGTGCAGTGATCTTTTAGTGTGGAGTAAATAGTCCAGTCGTCGAAGTAGACTACCATAGTGTTATAGATTTATTCCTGGAAAGTTTTTACAACAATTCTGGAGAACACTGCAGGTGCATTCTTTAGTCCGAAAGGCATAACCCTATAAGCAAAAGAGCCAAATTCACAAACAAATGTTGTCTTCTTTTGATCCTCTTTTGCTATGGGTACCTGGTTATAACCTGAAAACCCATCTGTAAATGAGTAACACTCATGTCCTGCAACTTCATTCAGGATTTCATCAGCGTAAGGTGTGGGAAAGGGATCTGTCAGTGTGACTTTATTCAGCTCCCTGAAGTCGACACAGATTCTTAATTTGGTCGGGTCGTGTTTCTTAGGCTGTACGACCATGCGACTTGCCCATTCCAACTGGTCGATAGGGTAGATAATCCCTGCTTCCAACATGTTGTCGATCTCCTTTTTAACTATTTCCTTATACTTGTGAGCTAGTTTGTAAGGTCGTTTCTTGACAGGTCGGACATCAGGTTTAGTGTCGATTTTCATCTCTCCCATTTCTTGAACTAATCCTTTCAAATCTTTATAATCCCTTGCAAATACATCTTGGAATTCTCTAAGTAAGGTTACTATTTCAGCAGTTTGTTGTTCATTCTAATAGTCACCAATCTTGGCTATTTTTGGTCGGTCGTCATTTGAAATGTTTACCTCCTTAGTTCTTACTTTGGCATCTAACCATTCTGGAGCTTTAGCTTCATTGATCTGTCGACTTCCTTCCTTGAACTATGAGAATGTAGCAGGGAAGTCAGCTGCAGTCATTCGGTCGAGGTCTGGTTTATCGGTAGTCGCGACCCTTAGCACAGAGTGGATTGGTTTTGTTATTTCAGCATGGTTTGATTTCCATATGAAGCTTTTACCTTCGGTGTGTTCATTCTCCAATTGTAATCGGGTCGACTCGACTTTTGATCCTATGCGAAGACTATTGCAGTTCTTGACCTGTCGAGGGTCTTTGTAAGGGTGTGTTTCAGTCAGTTGAATGAAATGTTTAATTTGTTTTGCTGGCTCGACTAATTGTTTATCTTCAGGTATAAAGTTGAAGGCTTCAATGAAATTTTCTTTTAGTTCATTCCAGAAAAAGGTTTCACCTTTAGCTTCCTCCATCTTATACCATTTGCTAGGTAAGTCGTCTAGGGTGGAAGGAAATAAGTGTGGCCAGGCTCTTTCATCCTTATGTCCAAGTCTTCTCCACTCTTTTTCACAAGTTTGGATGTGTTCTTCTGGGTTTTTTCCTTGGGTGAAGATAGGGATCTGTGCTTGTGAGGTTAACTTTATGCCACCAAACCTTTCAACAAAGTAAGTTGCAGCACTAGTCCAGGTTTGTAGTTTTGTCTCATGGGTGTCCCACCATCTAGCTGCCTGACCTGTGAAGGTTTCTACTAAGCTCTGTAGTCGGCCATGTTCTCCAATGTTTTTAGACACTTGTTCAATATGCATGACTGGGGATTCCCTCTCCTTATACCTCGGTTGTTGCCGGGTGTTTTCGCTGGTCGGTTGTAAGGTAGGGTGTTCTCTTATTTTTCTCTCAAAAATCTTGGGGATAATTGAGACTATAAAGCACTGTCGGGTGGGTTTTTTCTGTACTTTTTGGATAGTCCAGCACCCTCTTGCTTGTGTTTCATAGTTTTCTATCTCCTAGTCATATAGTTCAGCATCTGAATTATAACCAACTGAGTCTTGGTTACCTAAGTGAAGTTCCCCATAGATGTTTGGTTCAGTATAGTCAGTATTATTGTGGATTTGGTATAGCTGTCTAACATCAACCTCCTCATCAATAGGTTCTATCCAAGGATTTCCTTGGGAAGGGTTAATGGGTACAATAACTTTTTGGCCATTTCCTTTTAGCTTGATCCTCTCTTTATCTAAGGAGATTGAGGCTTTCATCTTTCGACCCCAAGGTCGACCGACAAGGGCGGGGAAGGAGCTAGATCCTTCCTTCGGGTCAATAATTTCAAAATCAACTTTAGCTGATATGCCTTTAATAGTTGTGTCTACATTTTTCCAAACCCCAATAGGTTCAATGAGACCTTGGTCGGCCAGTTTTAGGTAGATGCCTGACTCGTAGAGTTGAGGTTTTCCCATTTGTTCCCATGTATCCCTGGTCATAATATTTACTTGGGACCCAAAATCCAGAACTACTTGTTGTACGTGGTATCCTTCAATTTCTATGTCGACCAGTGGGTCGACATCGTTTCTGTCTTTTTGATTTAAGCTACAAATGTTCTTAGTTTGTTTCTTAGGGTTAGTGGTTTTAATTTGATGCAATAAATCAATGAATTGACCTACAGATTCGTCTGTTTGAATGAGACGGGTTAACTGTTGGTTCGATCTAAGTCGATTGTTAATAATGTCTTCTTGCTGTGCAATGTTTTGAAATACGTGTGTGGCTTCTTGATATGTCTGTTGTTCCTTGCTAGGGTCAGGGTATGCATTTGTGTTTTTGATTTTGTAATCTGAGGGTTATCAATCCCGGTTTTGGTGCCTTGTTGAGTGACAATGTGCAAGTTCTTAGTAGTTATTACATCATTCTTCTGGACACAAGACAAGACATTAACATTATTTTTATTGCTGATTTTTTCCAACATGGTAGGACAATCCTCCAAGGAGTGATCGCCTACCCCACAGTGTGTACAAAATTTGAGGTCAGTTCTGTCCTTGTACGGACAGTCTGCGCATCTGTGCCCTTCTTTGTAACAAATAAAGCATTGTGTGGGTCGACGACTTCGTATTTCGCGATTCCCAACGAATTGACCTGTTCTTCCAAACCCTGGTCGTCGATTGTCATGTCGGCGTTCGTATCATCGGCCGTCATTGCGTTGCCCGTTCTGGTTATTGTTATTGTTTTGCTCCGTGTTCTGTGCTACTGCATTCGTCTGGTAGACGGCCTGGTAGTTCTGTCTATTTTTCAGGTTAAGATGGCAGTCGGCCGTGTTGTGATTTGCAGTTTCACAGATAGCACACCAGGAAGCCTTTCCATTCTTCATATTGTAAGGACAGTCGGCCGTAGAATGGTCTCCACGTTCCTGGAAAATGTCGCAAAATGCCTTTGTCTGCACAAAACGGACATCTTGTCGGCTGAATTGCTATCGACAATTATCTTTGGAATGTCCGGCTGTTGAACAGTTAGTGCACCAGACTTCTTGGTTCTTGAGTGTGAGTTCTTTCAGGGACTTCTGCACGTTTTTCAGCTGTTCCTCCAAACGGTGGTAGGTCGGATATGCAGGTATGTCTTCATCCATCTCGACCTGCAGAGCTTTTGTCAGTGCATCTTCATACGACTTGAAAGTTTCCAGACTGATGTGTCGGCGAACCTTCTGTGAGAGTCCTGCAAGGAACCATTGAATCAGTAATTGTTCGTCAATAGTATAGTCTAACTGGCTCAATAGATCCTTCCATCATTTATCGTAGTCGCGGACTATTTCTCCTGGCTTCTGTGATGTCATTTTCAGCTTCTTGGCGACCAGGTGTTTGGCGTCTGGGGTCTTAAAAAATGATAGGAATTGCGCTTTTATCTCGGCTTTTGTTCCTCTGGGTTGCCGTTCAGAAAATTTCATATACCATGTTAGAGCTCTTTTCCTTAGGGCTCCCGCGAACTGGGCCATTTGGCGATCTTCTTCTGTTACCTTGTTGGCCTCCCATATCGACTCACAGACGAACCAATGTCGTCTGGGGTCTTCATCGCCCTCATAAAGGGGAATCTGAGCAGATCCGTGACCCATGTTGGAGTCACTATCACTACTCTCGGAAGTTGGCAGGGTGGGAGGTGTGGGTGGGGGTGAAAGAGGTGGGGTCGATGATATAGTCGAACCTGTGGGGGTGATGATGGGGTTTTGGTCGACGGAACTTGTGCCTCCGTCAGTGGTTGATTCTTTCTCGTAGTACAACGGATTGTTGATAATTTGTCTTCTCGATGACCCGCTGTCACTTTGCGTGCTCAGGTCTGACTCTTGGTTATCTTCGAAAGTTGTATGTGCTCCTTCATGTGTCGGCAGGAGCAAGTGGATACTACGAAAGGAGGGTGCCATTTGAAAGGTCACCCAGTTCCCTTCAATCAGTCGACGTATAACAAGATGTCGACCCGGATACGGTTCATCACCTAGTCGACTCCAGATTGTGATGTCACCAGCTCGCAGTCGGAGGTCGTCTTCAATAATAGTCTGTATTACGGTATGGGAATTGGCGGGGGACAGGGTTACTTCATCAGGAACCACTATTTGGAGAGCTTCTTGCTGCTCTATCCACACGTCCTCTTCCTTAGGGGCCGTCTCTTCGTCTACGCATTCTTCGTGTCGGTCATGACCCGACTCTGGCGGATTCTCATCTCGGTCGGTCTCCCTAGGGTTTTGTTCTCGACGCAGCTCGTCGGCTCGTTCACGTTTGGCTTCCCTTCTTTGTTGTCGTTCGTCCTGCTCGATTCTCTTAATGTCTGACATACTTTCATACAATACTATTCCTTCGAATCCTCTTCGGTCGACTGTTCATTACTGGCTTGGTCGACTGGTATCCACTATGCTCCCTCTCCGACACACGACCAGCTACCCCCCCATAGCCTACCCGACGCTTTTTAGAAAGCTCAGATAATGCTGTCTATTTGTTCAGGAAGTATTCCCACTCCCTTTCAGCGATGAATTTCTCCCACTTCTTTTGCTTCTCCGCCCAGTTATTGTTTGAGGGTGGTTCGTGTAACGGTGGTCGAGCTTCGACTATATGGCCTGCTCCTTTTTCTATTAAAAACTTGAACAGCAAAGTCGGCAAGGAACACAAGAATTGATCAGTAAATTCTGTGAAAAATTTATGTCGAACAGTTTCCACAGAAGTCCTGTCTTCGACTGCTTGTTCCTCACAGAAGTCGTCGGCTATCTTTTCGAACCACTCCGATAGATTCGTACGTCCTCCTCGGATCAGTTTCTGGAGTAACTGTTCTTCTTTATTCTTGTCCAGTTTTCTCATCCAAAAGCTGCTTCAGTAGGTGTGGCACGGATTCGACAAACTTTTCGTGAGTCTCAATAAAAAATCTAGCTTTTGCTTCTGCGATGGACAATCTGTTCCTTCGTGCGTAATTTTGTATATAGTTAGCAATTTTTCGCTCCCACCAGTCCTTTATCTCCTGTTCTGGTATCATATGTGAGCATATATTCTAGTTATGTACTACCGACAACGGAACCAATGTTGTAATCTCACAGATCACATAATGTTACCAATAATACATACAAAAATATACAGAAATATACACAGAGACAAAAGACAAGAACAGATAGGATGAATAGATTATATTATTCTCAATAGATCGTACAAAGCCAAGAACTGAACTGAGTTCTTGTGAGGCTCAATATCCTAATATATACAGGTTACAAACAGTTACAAAAATAACTACCTGTCGGTTCGGTGAACCGACACGACTATTAGTTAGCAGACTTAATTATTGTGTTTGCTCGGCCGACCGACTTAGTCGGCTGATCGACTAAGTCGGTCCCTCGACTTAGTCGGCTTATCGACTAAGTCGGTCTTCGTTCAAGTCGACTTATGTCGACTCGCTCCTTCTACAAATCCCTCTTTATAATATATGGTGTCTTATAACTATGCCTTCTTCCATCAACATTTTAAATTTTTCATTGCTTAGACAGGGACTCATCTCTATACATTTATTCAAAAAAACTTCCAAATTATTTAATTTCTATTGAAAGTCTTGTCCATATGGTGTGAAATCGTCCATATACACCTCCATCTGATCATTGGTGAAACCTACAAATATACTCATGATAACCCTATGAAGGTTGCAAGGGAATTTCAAAGTATGAATGGTATTACTCTATATGAAAATTTCCCCTATGGACAAGTAAATGTGGTTGTATCCTAATTATTTGGGTGGATTTGAATTTGATTGTATTCATTGGAACCGCCCATGAATGAAAATAATATATTCCCAGGATTACTATCCAATACCTGATCGATGAAAGGTAAGGGGAAGTATTATTTTTTGGTTTTCTTATTAATATATCTATAATCCACACATATTCTCCATTCCCCCCCTTTATTGGGAACCACCACCAGAGGTGATACCCACTCATTGTGAGAGATAGGATATATGAAGCCTTCATCAAGCAGTTTTTGTAACTCATGTTTTACTATGTCTTTTAATGTTGGGTTGATCCTTATTTGTGGTTTCATGATTAGGAAAACATCTTCTTTGATGTAGATATCATGTTTTCAAATATCAATATGTATCCCTTTCGTATTTGAGTAGGTCCATGCAAAAGTTGTGTTATGATCTATAAGTTCTTTAATCAAGAGTTGTTCTTTGTTTGGATTCATATTTGTGTTGACGTTCACAGAGGGATTTCCAATATATTTATTGTTTTGGGTTCTTGTTCCATAGAGAATACCCACAACCACATTGTGTCAAGATCCTTAGGTGGAGCTCCAATCATCTCTTCTTTTTCTCCCGCTACAAAACATTTTTCAAGTACATCATTGTTAGGATAATTTTTTTGAAGGAAATTAGATAAATAAGTGTATTCATCCTCATCTTGAAGTGTTAAAGAATATTTTATGCCACTAGTACATATGGCTCAAAAGTTACATGAAATATTTCCATGAATAAGTTAAAATGGAAATTTTTGTGAATAAATTGATAAAATTTTTGAAAAGAAAATGTTCTGGCCCTCGATCATTGTCTCTATTGTGAAGGAAATGACTGTTTGTCTACATAGAAATGAAATTTCATCTATATTGTGATGAAGACACATGTTTGTCACTCTAGGGACAAAAATCTAAACACATACAAATCAATGGTCATCACAGTAACAGTCATTGACGTTTTCTTATTGTTGAAATTTGATCGTTGTGCATTTTCGCTGGAACCACCATGATAATTGATCTATAAATACATGTTAGACATATTTCATCAAATTATTTACTATAGTTGCAACAATTTTTATGCTGATTGTTCAATCTGTGATTTCAAGGGTCTGGTATTGGTTTAACACGCCAATTGTTTTATCTCCTTTGGTTTCTAGGTTAGTATTTTTAAATTCTTCGTCTCCTTTAATGTGTAGGGCCATACATAAAGTGAGTCAACTATTCATTTTCTCCTCAATACTAACACATCGAATTCCAACATGGCAAGAGATTGATGATTAGGAGGTATTGATTTGAATGTATCATGATAGAGTTTATAATTTTGTTAGGGAAGGTACATGAGAAATAATGGGTTCGTCTTAGATTAATGGGTGTTTTGGGTAATACTATATATTCTTATTTAAAATAGATCAAATGGTTATATCATCAAGAGATTTATTCAATTTCAAAATATTTGTAAAATTTTAGTTTTTCATTGAGTTTTGTGGTTAGTGAACTAATTTTTTTCCAATGAGTAAATATAATGTCATCGGGATTGGTCTCTTAATCATTGTCTATTTAAAAAAAAAGATGAAGATGAACTAATTAGGGAAGAAACATCATTTCTTTTGAAATGTTTTTATTTGTTTAGTTTCTTATTTCTAGAGGGGTAAACTGGCATGTGGTAATATCCTAGGTGAAAAAACATTTGAGCATTGTGATCTGATGTACTAGTGAGAAAACATGTTTCCTAACTTGGGAGAACATAAGCGTTGGGGGGGATTTAAATTTATCACTAAATATAAAAAATATAGTGGTTGGTGGTAAGAATAGACCCCCATACTAACTTATTCCTTAATAATTTGGAAAGGAGGGGTGTTTGTGATATGTAACCTGTCGAAGTAAAGTCAACTTGGATTTACTAATTAGATTTGTCACTTTCCATGTCACATCCTTAAATTTTTTGTCTCCTTTAATATATATACATACACACACACGCTCTATTTAATTTACTTATAAATTGATTGCATTTTTTTTGTTCTTAATTCGTCAAAGAAATATACTTGGGAAGAAAATAATAAGAGGTATTTTGAGTTAAAGGCAGCATTGGAGGCAAAGGACGATGGAACTTTGTTACTTCCCTTGTAATGATTGCAGGGGTTTGCGAATGAGAAGAATTTTAAGAACAAGTGTTGATAAACATTGTAAGGAGAAGGGGCATGTTGAAGGGGGGTTTGAATACCGTCCCTTGGTAAGAAATTATTCATTACATAATGTACTTCTTGTAATAGTACTAATCATGTATTCACAAAGATTTGTATCATTTTAAATATATATTTTGTATATTATACACTAATGTTATTAAATTGTTTATAAATATAAAGACAATGCCCCATAAATGTTGACCGCTAGAGAACTATTTTCCACATAATAGTAGAAATACTACTTTACAAGGTGAGGAACATGGATATCATAATGTTGAAGATTGATTTCTTAATGATCCTATGGACGAAGATGACGTTATTGATATAAATTATGAATATGAGATAAATAGATTGATCCAAGACACATTTTCTCCATTGGATGAGGACAACCTTCATGATATTCATGATGTTCCTCTACTCGAGAAGTCCCAAGAACCTCTTTAGAAAGGATAAAAAAAATCTTCTATCTGCTATATTGTTGGTGGTGAACTTGAAGGTTTTGAATGGTTTATCAAACACTTGTATCACAAAGATCCTAAGGTATGTAATGTATTAATTGAATCANCTCTATTTTTAGTGTTAATTAATTCATAAATTAGGGATAAGCAATATTTATGATTTATATTGTTTACATTTCATTTTTTTGTCAATGTTGCAAACTATTAGGTGAATTTCTATTACCACCATCAAATAATTTACCATGCACATGTTGAGAGGTATTGTTGATTATGAAAGAAATTGGAATGGAGTATCAAGCTATTGATGCATGTCCTAATGATCATATTATATATTATGGAAAATATGCATCATAAAACAAATTCCCACAACGTGAAATTAGTAGATATCGAACTGATCAAGTAACAAAAAAGGTGCCTCACAAAATTATTCATTATATTCCCATAGTTCTAGGTTTTCAACAACTATTCAGGTGCCAAAGTATAGCACATTTTATGTACTACCATGCAAAGAACAGAAGTCAAGATGGTGCTTTTTGAATTCATGCAGATGGTTCTGCATTGAAGAACATCGAATAAAAATGGCCAATTTTTAAATATGAACCTCGTAATGTTAAACTTTCATTGGCAGCTAATGGTTTCAATCCATTTGGACAACTTCGTTCTACTTACTCAGTGTGGCTTTTTTTCGTCATAAACAATAACCTTCCTCCTTGGATGTCGATAAAGAGAGAGCACACAATGTTGGTAATTATTATTCCAGGTATTTTTTTGAAAGTAATTATATTATTTATTTTATTTGTTTCATTGTTGCATGAGAACACCTTTTATATATTGGAACACATAACTAAATAGCATTGTATGTTGAATAAATTAGGTAAGTACCAAGCTAAAGATATGAATGTATATATTGAGCCTCTTATCGATGAGCTATTGAATTTATGGGCTAGCATCACTATGTATGACATCTCTAGACCAATAGGGAAGAAATAATTTCATTTCCATGGAACACTTGCATGGACAATTCATGATGCTCCTGGGTTAACAAATTTTTGTGATATGTAAATTTATGTTGCACTTTAAAATAATATGTTCTTAAGGTAAATATCATGCATTTTTTATTTAAATTAATAATATTTTTATGCTTATATAACATTAATATATATATCTTGCGGGTCTTTAAACAAAGGGAAAGTTTGCATGTCCAGTTTGTGGTCCTAGGATAAAATATCGTCATTCAAGAAGTTTAGGAAAGGAGGTGTTTGATGAGTACAAATACTTCCTCCCTAAGAACCATCGATATAGAACTATCAAGAAAACAAAATTCAATGGTAAAAAAGAGAACGCGAAGAAAGCACGAAGAATGCCACCTCACCTATGGAAGTTGGAATATAATAGAAATCGTCATGGTATGCAAATTGTATATGTAGCATATAAATATGTAATATTATGAATTTTATATTTTTATTTAATTTTCTCTACCATGTGTATCATGAATTATTGTTAATGTGTTTTCATTTATGTTTAATATTGAATGTCGTGAACGCATGAATGGGCTTCCACAAGGAATGAAGAGTTATCCCATACAATTTAGTAGGTTTCCTTACTACAAGTACCTACAAATAGCTTCATGTGTTCAATACAATGCATATCAGGAACAATGTAATAGACATGATATGGAGAATCTTAGATGGAAGGACTGACAAAGATAAAATTGGAAAAAATTGTAGTGACATTGCAGAAGCCAATCATGCATTACAAAGTGTAATTAATTCCAATTCCCATAGAGTAGGACCGAAATATTAGTCTTCCATGGTTATTGACAGAGAAACAAAGCAATCATATAAAAGAGGTCATTTGAAAAATTAGGTTTCCAATGGGGTTTTCGTCGAACATACAAAATATTATAATGAAAAAGATGATTTTGATGGTGTTAAAACTCATGACTGGCATACATTCATTAATGTAATTATTTACGTATATAATTTCCATTTAGTACGTATTTTTATTAATTGTTGTCTCTTATTTGGAAATAAATAATGATTTTCTTTTTGTTATAGTGTGTTCTACATCTATCTCTCCCATATAGCTTTGACGACAACATAAAACAAGTTATATATGATCTTGGTAAATACATGAGGTAAGTAAAAATTTATATGCATGAAAATGTTTGTTCACTTTGTTTCATAGCTTATTGAAATATTTTGTTTTTGTGAGAAATGCATCTCAAACTAGATCTAGGAGCTAGAACAATTTCACCATTAAAGTGTTTGACAAAACATGCAAGAGAAAACAAAGAGACAGAAAATAGCTGGAACAACACATGTGGAAGGTGTTGATTACTTGTCATAATATTATCATACATAATTTATAATACAATGGAAAAATTCGAGTGGATCTAGAAGCCAATTGAATTTGTACATGTGTCAAAGTGAGAAATAACCTCAATCCCCCCTAGGTGTACCAATGGAGACCCAACTCAGCCCAAACAGACTCAAATTGATGTGTGAGTGTTGGTGAGGTGCGATGGGTCATTAAAGACTCCAAGGAATGTGTGGGTGAGAAGATAGAGGCAAGTGGGGTTCTCTAGGTGGCAATAAACGCTCTTAGGAGAGCTAAAACAGGCCAGATACACCCTTATGGCAATTAGTCAAACCAAGGCCCCACAAATCAAGGAGATAGCACTCCAATGCATTAATGAGGGAGCACATGGACTAGGTTGACCAAACCAAGTGCTGTTGTAGGTGTCAACAGACCAAAATAAACAGATATACTGCTGGATTAACTCCCCTAAGTCTAAACCATAGAACATCAATGAAATTTAGGAAAATCAAGTTAGCCTAAGGTCTAAAATATATACTAAGGATGTATTACTACTCCTACACCCTCCCTTAATCCAGACTTAGTACAATTTAGTGATTTGAGGCCTTGGAAACTAAGGCACAAGACACCCTTTTACAAATTTTATTAATCCATGTAACAGAGGTAAGGAGGAAAACCTCATGGGAAAAACCTCCCCTAATAAATGGATTATGAAATAGAAACAAAATCTGCATATACTTCCAAACTAAACAATGTTTGGAGGAATTTTATTCTTAGGAAGAAGTGGAATGTGCTCAATCAACTCAAGGATAGTTGCATGATGAATCCTTAGAACATGTAGAACAACTGAAATGAACTGATGGGAGACCAAATGGTACTCTTCATATTTGAACTTCGAACCACCAGGTGAGTAATTTGAACCAAACAAGATGCCATGCTTGAAAGAGACTGTAAATGCTTGAGAATAGGTGACCCCAAGCGATTCATAAGGATCTTGAAGAATCAAATTCAAATGAAGGTTGTAATAAGCTACAAGAATGTGGAACAAGAGTCCCAAATGTGCCATTGTGATGGAAAAGGCTTCTCCATCTTCATATGAACTTGAAGGAACTCTAGTAGTGATGGTGGAGGGATATATGTGAAAAATAGTGTGAATCAATGAGGAATATTCACTTGACATCCAAACCTCTACATTTTTCAAACCAATACTCTCATGTGAAGAAAACCCATCTTCTAGAGAAGGCTTGCTATGGACATCAACTAGCAATACATCTTTCCCATTCGTAACAGAAGACAAAGAGGAGAAGGGTGAAAGTGAATCTTCAGCACTAGTGATGGAAGCAACTTGTATACTCTCTTCATGAAACATAGCTTCTTGACAAGGAGAGGAAGCCACAAAGGAAGAAACTTGAGTTGGAAAATTTGTTGAATCTTTGGCTACTTCTTCTTCTTCATTTCAAACAGCATCTTGAGAAATGCATGAGGCCGAGATCATAGGAGGAAGAACACATAAGGAGGTGCCCATTTGCTTACTCTCCATGTAGCTCACATATTTTTGCTGCATGCCAAGAGCTACATCTATATTTCTCCAAACATTGAATGGGTAATCAATAGAATCAAGGATGTAGTGCATTGTAGGAGGTATAGCTAGACACATAGTTCTATAGGCTCTATCATTGTCATTAAGCCAAACATCCTTCTCTTGACAGGACTCTAGTTCTCTCACAACACCAATGGACACATCATAGAGACATTTCCTCTTTATATATGCACACATATTCAACTTCCATTTAGAATAGTTGAATGGGGAAAGGAGAGGAACAACTTTAGAATCCATGACATTATTGTAGAAACTTGCAATGAAAAACACTCACATAAACTGGAAATATGCCCTAAACAGCAACTCAACCTCACAGGATCTGTTGTAGCTCCAACAAGCTCTGATACCATGTGAGAAATGCATCTCAAACTAGATCTAGGATCTAGAACAATTTCACCATCAAAGTGTTTGACAAAACATGCAAGAGAAAACAAAGAGACAGAAAATAGCTAGAACAACACATGCGGAAGGTGATGATTACTTATCATATTATTATCATACATCATTTATAATGTAATGGACAAATTCAAGTGGCTCTAGAATCCAATTGGAGTTGTACATGTGTCAATGTGAGAAATAACCTCAATCCCCCCTAGGTGGACCAATGCAGACCCAACTCAGCCCAAACAGACTCGAATTGATGTGTGAGTGTTGGTGAGGTGTGCTGGGTCATTAAAGACTCCAAGTAATGTGTGGGTGAGAAGATAGAGGCAAGTGGGGTGCTATTGGTGGCAATAAATGCTCCTCGAAGAGCTAAAATAGGCTAGATACACCCAAAGTGCACTTAGTCAAACCAAGGCCCTACAAATCAAGAAGGTAATGCTCCAATGCATTAATGAGGGAGCACATGGGATAGGTTGACAAAATAGGCACTGTTTTAGGTGTGAACATGCCAAAATAACCAGATATATTGCTGGATTAACTCCCCTAAGTCTAAACCAAAGGACATCAATGAAATTTAGGAAAATTAAGTTATCCTAAGGTCTAAACTATATACTAAGTATGTATTACTGCTCCTACAATTTTACATCTTGTAAATCTATTATATATGCCTCAATATTGTTGATCACTGTTATTTTCTTGCATCATTTGTAGGTGGATTTCATCTAAAGAAATTCACAAAAATATATTAGGTATTGGAAGAGAGAAATTCCTCATCTAATGTGTGAAATGCAGAAGTATTTACCTTTATGATTTTTTAATGCATAATAACACTATATCATACACCAAGCTGAGGAGATTGAATTGTGTGGACCTGTAGACATAAGCTCAATGTGGATGGTGGAAAGGAATTTGAAGTCATTGAAGGATTTTGTTACACAAAGAGCATGTACTGAGGGTTCTATTATGCAGGGATATATGGTATATCAATCCATGGTGTACATTAGTTAGTATCTTCCAAATCTATCAAAAAATACCAATCTTCCTTGCATTTGGCATGTCAACACCATCAACAAATTTGAAGGGGAGGTTCTATTGTGGAAAGGTAGAATAAGGAAAGTGAAAGGTAATTAGACGGTGTAGATTTAATTTATTATACAATTAATTTTTCAATTTCACATACACACACACACACATATCTTACTTAGTACTTTTTATTATTCCATTAGTATTTTAAGGTAAACTTAATTGCCTTTAATGATAGCTGATTTACAATTATTAATTGTTATTTTTCCATATAGTTGGTCATGTGTGGGATGCACCACATTTATACATTGCAAACAATCTTGATTGGATGGAGGAATTGGTAGAACGATGTATAGAATTATATGGTACCTTATCATGGGAAGGGGTGAGTAAATTGATTAAAATATTGCATCGTCATCGAGAATAATATCCCGGTGAACTTATAGAAAGGAAAATTGATTTACCGTGTGGTTTAAAAGATAAAAAGGAAAGTATATTTACCTTGATCATTTTTTCCATTATTTCCCATTATATAAATGTATTTATTTTGTTTATTTCTTCTTATATATTTATTTACTGATTCAGGCATGATGCAGTTGATACACCACAAGGCTATGTGGTCCAATGGTCGTAAATTTTGCATCAAAAAGTTGAATGACAAGAAGAAAACATTTGATTGTAATATAACTACATTGTTTCAAGTCACTAATGTTTCCTCTAGAAGTTACAAGCATCCAGAAGTATCTGAAAATAGGTACTATGGTTATTTGGAAGATATAATTAAGTGTGACTTTAATTCCTTTAAAATAGTTCTATTTGAGGTCAAATGGTACATGATACGAATGAATGAACATGATTCCAAAATAACTATTATTGAGCATTTCAGCGGATTTAGCATGGTTAATAGAAGGGCACTTGAACCGGGTATAGAGCCTTATGTTCTTCCAAGTCAATGTGAGCAGGTCTTTTACTCAGAGGTGCTAGGTAAAGTAGGTTGGTCATTCATTGTTAGATATGATCCAAGAGGAAGACTAGTCAAGTATAATGCAGAGGAAGAAGACAATGTTGAAGAAGAAGGTGATGTAGATCAGGAGCAGTTGGCAGCCACATATGTGTCAGATGAAGAATCCAATCAAGAAGTTGATCATCCAAATGATTTAGCAGATGATGTAGTACTTAGTGATGATATTGATGATGAATATATAACCAAAAAATGGTGTTGATGATGATGCTGATATGAGCAATCCTTTCAACGATAGCGATTCTAGACCAAATGATGATACATATGTTGATTCAAATGAATAATTTGATGGTGATGATATTGATGATGATTAATGATCATCAATGTTATAATATTCAACATCATCAATGCTATCATCATCATCATCATCATGTTCATCCTCATTAGAATAATCATAACCATCATCATATTCATATTTATGATCATCAATGGTATCATAAATCATCATCGTCATCAATGGTATCATCATAATCATCATCATCTTCATCCTCACCATATTCCTCATTAGCATCATCATCATCATCATCATCATCGACATCATCAACACCATCATCATTTTCATCATCACCATCTTCATCATCATCATCATTGTCATCATCACCATATTCATCATCGTCATCATCATCATCATCACCATATTCATCATCGTCATCATCAACATCATAATCAAACTCATCCGCATCCTCAGCATCATCATTTCCAATGTTATAATCATCATCATCATCAATGTTATCATCATCATCATGTTCATCCTCGTGACCATCATCATTTTCATACTCATTACAATTATAATCGTAAACATCATAATCTTGTTCATCCTAATTAGAATAATCACATCCATCATCATCTTCATCTCTATGATCATCAATGGTATCATAATCATCATCATCATCCATGGTGTCATCATAATCATCATCATCTTAATCCTCGTCGTCTTCCTCATTAACATCGCCATCATCATCATCATCTCCATCATCAACACCATCATCATTGTAATCATCACCATATTCACCATCATCATCACTGTAATCATCACCATCTTCATCATCGTCATCATCGACATCATAATCAACCTCATCCTCATCCTCAGCCTCATCATCATCAATATTATAATCATCATCATCATCAATGTTATCATCACCATCATCATCATGTTCATACTCATTATAATTATAATTGCAATCATCATCATCATGTTGATCCTCATTAGAATAATCACAACCATCATCATCATGTTCATCCTCATTAGAATAATCACAACCATCATCATCTTCATCTTTATGATCATTAATGGTATCATAATCATCATCATCATCAATGGTGTCATCATAATCATCGTCATCTTCATCCTCATCATCTTCCTCATTAGCATCATCATTATCATCATCATCACCATCATCAACACCATCATCATCATCATCGTCACCATATTCGTCATCGTCATCATCGTCATCATCACCATCTTCAAAATCCTCATCATCAACATCATAATCAACTGTATCCTCATCCTTAGCCTGATCATTGCCAATGTTATAATCATCATCGTCATCAATGTTATCATCATCATCTTCATAATGTTCATACTCATTAGAATAATTACAATCATCATCGCCATGTTCATCCAATGCCTATGTTCTAACACCAATAGTTAAATTGTCATATTTTATGGGAAGTGAAAAATGCACAAAAGCAATTTTTTTATGAAAGTACAAGCCTCATTACACTACTTTTCCCTAATTGAATTTCATTGGTCATCTTACATATTTGTTACATTATATTCCAATGCACTCACTAGCATTGACCTAATTCATCATAATCTAAGAAATTTTAATATGTGAAATGGCCAATTAACATGTAGGACACCTAATACCAAACACCTAGTGAACTTTCTGACTATTCCTTAAATGTAATTTTGACTTAGCCAAGGATGCAAGACATTTTCAATAAGCTTAGATAATGATGTGCATACTCTTACATGGGATATATCTGATTCGATCCAACGTACATAAATTCAAAATCAAGAGACAAGTAGTGTAACAAGCATGAGAATGCAAAATTATGAGGCAAACAAAAATTTGATAGTGTAATTGAATCATATTTTCTTTATGAACCTTCTTCCCCAATGGAAATCATGTTTTAAAACTTTTCCTTCTTTATTATCCTTCAAATATATTTACATAGTCAAAACTTCTTTCTCTATTATCCTTTCAATATATTTGTACGCCACAAATTCTATTATTCTTTTAATATATTTCAACACTAAAATGAATATTTTTCCTTAAAAGAAGGCTAAGGATAATATGATAAAGAAATTGAAATAAAATAAAGCATCACAACTCTTCTTTATTTTTCTCTATATCTTTCCTAGTCAAATGATTATCCCCATTGAGAATCGTGTCTTATATCTCTTCATTATTTATCCCCATTGTGCCCTAATTTACAAGGTAACAATGCATTATTGTATGTCATAAACTACATTACAACAAATTTGAGACAATGACTGGTGCCCTCGAGCACAGGAGGTAGAGGCACTAACCAACATAGGGGCAATTTGGTTGAGAATCCCACTACTGAGAGGAATAATCTCTTGTTCGTTCAGCGAACCCCTTCCTTGACACAACTAGAAAGATAGCTATAGGTCATTCATAGAGGAGGTATAGGTGCTAACCAAAGGGGGGGAAGATTTGGTTGAGAATCCTATTGCTGAGAGGAATCAACTATTGTTTGTTCAGCAAAACCATTCCTTGACACAACCATAAAGACAACTTGTTAGCATGGAGAACCCCTTAAGCTGCACCAGACACATATCAATTTCTTGTTTGACTCAATTTGTGTAGTATGGGTTCTTCCTATATGTCAATTTTTATTGCGTGGGCATGAGGATTCAACTCAATTTTGATCTCTCTCAGCTTTGGGAGATTTCTATGCTCAATGATGTCCACCCACTTCATCTACAAAAGCTATGCAGAGGGGCATTGATAGATTGAGATCAAGACCCATAAGAAAAGATGAAGGTCCCTAAGGCATCGGGAAAAGAATAGGCTAAGGAAGCTTCAGGACCAGATGGATAAAAACCTGTAGTAGATCCAGTATAAGTATAGTTTTTGCCTGCAGAGATGTCTTTTGTAAGTCATCTTCTTTCATTTAATCCATTAACTCATTTTCTAGCGTAAGATATAATGCTTTGCGTGTATGAGAGTTGATCCTATATGTCCTTCATAAATTGCATTCAGGTATTTATTGATAGACACAATCAAGGTTTTCTCCTATATTCCCTCCACCAATTGATTAGGATGTATGGTTTTATACAAAAAATACTTCACCTACTTCATATCAACCCTACTACAACAGACCTTGAAAATCAACCTCGCTTATGGATAGTGGATAGATATACAATCTTGTCTTTTCTTGTAAGGGCTTTCACAGCTCGTACTATCTGGACTGATTCCAATTCAGTTAGGTATGGGATGGTATGGTACGGTTAGGAGAGGAGGATAAATCATGACCAAGAGCTTATCCAGTGAGGTATGGGCTTCTATCGAGATTTGAAGTGAGTGTTGTAAGGACCATTGAGTTGGTTCTTAGCTGTCTATCATCTTTGGATATGCATGTTTATAATAGAAATCATATGAACTATAATTATTCACTAGAACTTTCAGCCTATGCACTCATCCTTCAGAGTAAAACACTTTGAAAACTCAACATCATACCTACGCCTTGGGGACCTCAGATTATTACCTATGCATTTGAAACATACTTTTCATCCTTCCTTTATACCCACCCTATGAATCACACCTATGACTTGGGAACCTTTTGAAACTCTTCCTTTGGAACCTATGGCCTCATACCTACTCCTTTTAGGATTATTAATCCTCCCTTGACCATACTTTCTATTTAGATTATTTAGCCTAACTTAGGAACCTTAATTAATTATTTGGGTCCACTAGTACCATTGGATCCACTAAGACTAAAGGGGCCACATGTACCAGTAACTAGAGTGTGGGGAACACTTCTAGAGGTTAACTTTCACTTACTGCATGTGTATGCATCAGTTTGGGTGCCTCTTAGACCAATCCCTACATTTTAGGAGCCACTAGGAGTCCTAACACCAACCTTCATCAGTTAGTTGGAGTAGGAACTAGTTATTCTTATTTATCTTCTAGTTACTTTCAGTTAGATCACAATCAGTTAGCTAGCACTAGTTATGCATGGCTAATGCATGGATGCATGTGGAGTAGGCGCCTTTTCCCACCTACCACACTCAGTTGCACTGAGTTAACTAGTTATCACTGATTGTATGAGTTGTTGGACATCTAGGAGTTTATCTATTGAAATATAATATTGATTGAGACACCATGAGTTATCTAGTCAGTTAGGTATAGTCACATACAGTTGGTAGATTCGAATTCCTCCCTAATGCATTCGAATTATTCCTAGTTGTAAACTATTGTAACACTGGATTAATTATTGTGAATGATATTGTAAATTCCTTAACAATACTCATCTGTTTCCTGTGTGGTTTGTTTTATTCAGCTTGTGTATTCATTCTCCATTTATTGCAAACATTATTAGAACTATCTTCTTGAATATCTAAATGGAATTAAAATTCTAATATGGTATGAGAGCCTTCTTAGGCAAGTTTCATGTTTGTTTCTCTCCATTGAACATTAGAAGCAGCTGGGTTTCCACGGATGTCCCCTATGATGATTTGCTAGCTCTGAATTTATTTAGAGCAGTGGAGAGGGTGTGACGAAACCTGAAAATATGTTCATGTCGAGAGGAAAAGCATGATTCTAACTTAGTTCATATGTTTTCATGTTTTGCAGTGGAAATTGACAGGTGCTACGTATCTTGTGTGAAGTTTTATGATCTCTCAACTGAAAGAATTATGGATTCTCAATATCCTACTCCTCGGATCCTCACAACTTCCAATTATCTGTATTGGAGGATTGATATGCATTTGGCCTTGTGAAAGCATGGATATCATAGGATAGTACTTGGAAGGGAGGTCGAGCCCCATCATATTGTTGAAAGAAACAAGTTTCTGAATTGTTGCGATGAAGCTTTCGGTTATCTATGCACTCATATATCTAGATATCTCCTCTTCCACCTTGAAAGTTTGGAGACACCCAGAGAATCCTAGGAGAATCTTGAGAACTTGTTTGGAAAACAATATGAGCTTCAGGGACACCTCATGGAGAATGAGCCGGTAGCCTTTCATCCCAATAGTTTCAAGACTATTGAGCAATTCTCTACTAAATTCAAGTCTCTTGCACTTCAATGCAGATAGTGTGGAATAGAAATGAAGGATGAGAAAAATTTCCTCTCCATACTCAGCAAACTTGGTTCTGAGTATTATGTATTTGTTTCCAGATTTCATTCCAAGCAGGATGGCTTCCCCGGTTGGAAAATTCCCTCACTTGATTATTTTTCCGAGTCCTTAATCAAGGAGAAAGAAAATTTGATTCAAATGGGAGTCATAAAGACCTCCAAATATCAAGCTCTCCTAGTTATTGACTCTAGCAAATTCCAAGCCAAAGGGAAATCAAAGAAGAAGGATCCCAAAGCAACTGATTCGAAGCCTAAATAGAATTAGCAGACTTCCGAAGGAGCCTCCATCTCTAAAAAAAAAAAAAGTTGGAAAAGAAAGGGTGTCCCTGTTGTATGAGGGGTATTCATCCATAAGACTTGTGCATGCAAAAGACCCTCAACCAGATGAAGGTTCTGAGAAGTTTTGGATGAATTTGGGGTTTTACGACATTTTTGGCCAAGGAAAACCCTACACAGAGGAAGATCCAAAAAGGTGCTACATTCCCAAATAAAAAATGGTTATGGAGTTGTATATGGGAAGGTGGGCATATGTAGAAGGAGAAAGTCTATAAGTCGACTTGAACAATAGCCGACTTAGTCGATCAGCCGACTAAGTTAGTCGACTGACTAAAGCTAGAGATTAGGTTGACCACCTAAGGCCATGTCGGTTCACCGAACCGATATGTAGTTATTTTGTAACCATTCTGTAATCATATATATTAGGTTGTTGAGCCAGATGAGAACTCAGTTCAGTTCTCTGTGTTGTATGGACTCATTTGTATAATATACTCTGTTATTCACCTATCTGTTCTTATCTCTTGTATCTATTTTCTTTATATATGTTTTACTGTGTATTATTGGTAACCTTATGTGATCTATGAGATTACAACATTGGTTTCGTTGCCGGTAGTACACGACTGGAATGTATGCAAACAGATGATACCATAGCAGGAGATTAAGGACTGATGGGAACGTAAAGTTGCAAACTATTTGCAGATTAACAATCGCACAAGCAAAAGAAAGATTTTTCACAGAGATGCATGAAAAGTTTGTCGAATCAGTGCCCCAACTTTTGAACAAATTCCTAGATGAGAAAGCTGAATGGGATTAAAGAACAACAGTTGCTGGAAAAACTAATCCACGGAGGTAGAACAAACTTGATGGAGTGGTTTGAGAAAATCATCGACAACTTCTATGAGGAGCAAGCAGTCGAAGATAGAACTTCAGTGGAAATAGTCAAGGAGAAATTTTACACAGATTTCACCGAACAATTTCTATGTTCCTTACTGACCTTGCTGTTCAAATTCTTGATCGAGAAAGGAGTAGGACATATTGTTGAACCTCATCCATCACTTCACAAACTACCATCAAACTCTAACTAGGCGGACAAGCAGAGGAAGTGGGAAAAATTCATTGCAGAAAGGGAGTGGGAATAATTCCTAAGCAAATAGAACAAACTATCCGGGCTTTCTAAAAAGCGTCGGGTAGGCTATGGGGGGGTAGCTAGTCATATGTCAAGATAGAGTATAGTGGATTCTATTCAACTAGAAATAGATACCAGTCACCAGTAATGAGAATTCGACTAAAAGGTAACACAAGAGAATAGTATCATACAAAGGTATGTCAGACATTCAGAAAATAGAGAGAGGAGAAAGACACCAGAGAAGGGAAGCAAGACGAGAAAGAGCCTTAGAGCTGCATAGAGGAAGGAACCCTAGGGAGAACGACCAGGAAGAGAGTCCTCCAGAGTCAAGTCATGACCGACATGAAGAAGGCGTGGAACAAGAAGCATCCCCTACGGAGGAAGAATTGTGGATAGAGAAGCCAGAAGCTCTCCAATTAAGAGCTCCCAATGAAGGAACAACCCTCTCTCCATTGAATCCACATACTCGAATACAGACTATTGTCGAATATGACCTATGACTACGAGCTGGTGAATTTAGTATATGGAGTTGACTAAGCGACGACATGTACACTGGACAACACCTCATTATATATCGACTAGAGGAAGGGAATTGGGTGACCTTTCAAGCAGCACCCTCCCACCGAAGTATCCACTTGCTCTTACCGACACATGGAGTAGCGCCCCCCCCCACCAAATGCAGCTTTAGAAGAAATAGAACATTTATAATTGTAGACAAATAGTTGCAGTGGACCATCGATAGCAGAAGTCGACATCAATCGACTGCAAGTCGACAAATAATCGACAGCTGATGGGAACGGAAGTTCCGTCGACCAAAGTTTCGTAGAGACAAATACACCAATATCCCCACCACCCTCATCACCACCCCCACCTCCACTACCACCACCTCCTGAGAGCAGTGACAGTGATTCAGACATGGGTCATGGATCGGCTCACATTCCTCTATATGAGAGGGATGAGGACCCTAGATGACACTGGTTCGTCTGCAAGTCGACTTGGGAGGCCAACCAAGTTACAGATGAAGATAGAAAAATGGCACAATTCACAGGTGCCTTAAGGAAAAGGGCATTTACGTGGTACATGAACTTTCGAAAAGACAACCCAGAGCGACAAAAGCCAAGATTAAGGCACAATTTTTGTCATTTTTCAAAACTCCAGATGCTAAGCACCTGGCCACGAAAAAACTAAAAACCACATCACAAAATCCAGGGGAATCTATCCGTGACTACGATAAGCGTTGGAAATACCTACTGAGCCAGCTGGATTATGTCATAAATGAACAGTTACTAATCCAGTGGTTTCTTGCAGGGATATCTCAGAAAGTGCACTGACACATTAGTTTGGAGACATTCAAAAATTACGAAGATGCGCTAACAAAAGCTCTTCAGGTGGAGATGGACGAAGACATACTCGCTTACCCCATGGACCACAGATTGGAATAATAGCTTGAGAACATACAAAAGTCTCTGAAGGAGCTAAGCCTCAAGAATCAGGTTATATGGTGCACCAAATGCTCGAGGGATGACCATTCCAAAGATAACTGTTGACAAGAGTACAACCGACAGGACATTCGATTCATACAGACCAAGTCCTTTTGCAACATTTTCCAGGAGCACAGCGATCACTTGACGAAAGATTGCATGTTCAACATGAAGAATGGTAAGGCCTCTTGGTGTGCCATCTGCGAGACCAAAAGTCATAACATGGTCAAATGTCAGTTGAACCTGAAGAACCGACAGAACTATCAGGTAGTATATCAAACTAATGTAGTGGCACAACATAAAGAGCAAAACAATCTAGCAAATTATCAGAATGGACAGAGATACGATGGTCGACGATATGAGCGTCGGTATGACAATCGATGCCTAGGCTATGGAGGAAGAGTTCGATTCCTTAGGAATCGTGACAACCGACCGCGTCGACCCATCCAGTGCTTCACATGTTATAAAGAGGGTCATCGGTACGTAGACTGTCCATATAAGGACAGAACTGATCTCAAATTCTGTACTCACTGTGGGGTAGGGGATCACTCACTAGAGGATTTCCCTACCATGTTAGAAAAAATTAATACGAAAAAAAATGTTAATGTCTTGTCCTGTGTGCAAAAAAATGATGTAATAAGCACCAAAAATTTACATATTGTAACTCGACAAGGAACAAAAATAGGAGCTGATAACCCTGAAATCAGTAAAATAAAAGAGAAAAATGTCTATCCTGACCCACTGAAGGAAAAACAAATATACAAAAAGGCAACTAATGTATTCAAAGAAATTGCACAACAAGAAAATGTTCATAATAGTCGACCTAACACAATAAATAAATTAATCCAGCTCGTTCAAATAGACAATTCAATATCCCAGTTTATCGATTTGCTATATGAAATAAAAGGTACCAACTCTGAAAAACAAACCAAGAACATCTGCAGTTTAAATAAAAAAGAAAAAGGTGATGCTAACCCACTTGTCGACTTGGAAATTGAAGGTTACCACGTCCGACAAGTAGTGCTCAACTTCAGCTCACAAGTAAACATCATGACTCATGGCACTTGGGAACAAATGGGCAGACCTCGACTATATGAGTCAGGCATATACCTAAAACTAGCTGACCAAGGCCTAATTGAACCCATCAGAGTTTGGAAAAACGTTGACATGACTATAAAAGGTATCTCGACCAAGGTCGATTTCGAAATCATTGACCCAAAGGAAGGATCTAGTTCCTTCCCAGCACTAGTTGGTCGACCTTGGGGAAGAAAAATGAAAGCATCCATATCCCTAGACAAGGAACAAATCAAATTAAAAGGAAATGGAAAAAAAGTCATTGTACCCATTCATCAATATCAAGGGGAACCTTGGACTAAACCTATTGATGAAGAAGTCAATGTCTGACAACTATACCAAATCCACAACAATGCAGACTACACAGAACCAAATATCCACGAAGAACTTCACCTAGGTAACCAAGATTCAGTTGGTTATAATTTCGATGCTGAATTATATGACTGGGAGATTGAGAACTATGAAACACAAGCAAGAGGGTGCTAGACAATACAAAAAGTGCAGAAAATCCCCACCCAACAGTGCTTCATAGTGTCCATTGTCCCAAAAATCTTTGAAAAGAAAATTAGGGAACACCCTACATTACAACTGACCAACCTGAATACTACACAACTACCAAGATATAAGGAAAGGGAATCACCAGTCATGCATGTCAAGCAAGTGTCCAAAAGTATTGGTGAACATGGCCGAATTCAAAGCCTAGTTGAAACTTTTACAGGACAAGCTGCTAGATGGTGGGATACCCATCAGATAAGACTATAGACCTGGACAACTGCTTCGACTTACTTTGTCGAAAGGTTTGGAGGACAAAAGTTAACCCAAAAAGCTTAGATACCTGTATTCACTTAAGGATAGAACCCAGAAGATCATATCAAAACCTGTGAAAAGGAGTGGAGAAGACTTGGATACAAGGATGAACGAGCATGGCCACACTTGTTCCCATCAACCCTAGCCGACTTACCAAACAAATGGTATAAGATGGAAGAAGCTATAGGTGAAACCTTCTTATGGAATGAACTAAGGGTAAATTTTATTAAAGATTTCAACTTTATACCTCAAAATGAAAAGTTGGTCGAAACAACAAAACAAATTAAAGAATTTATCCAACTGACCAAAAATAAACCCTTACAAGATCACCGATAGACAAGGAAATGTAACAAAATACAAACACAGCTAAAGCCACAGTCGACAAGATTACAGTTAGAAAACGAAAACACAGAAGGAAAAAGCTTCAGATGGAAATCCAACCATGTCGAAACAACAAAACCTATTTGCACTATCCTGAAAGTCGAAACAACTGACAAACAAGATACTGATAGAATGACTACATCCGACTTCCCTGCCACATTCTCATAGTTCAAAGAAGGAAGACGACTGATCAATGAAGCCAAAGCACCAGAATGGCTAGATGCTAAAGTCAAAACTAAAGAATTTGACATCTCAAATGATGATCGACCAAAAATGGCAAAGATTGGTGACTACTGGAGCGAAAAACAGACCACAGAGATAGTGAACTTACTAAGGGAATTCCAAGATGTATTTGCTAGAGATTACAAAGACCTCAAAGGCTTAGTCCATGAAATAGGAGAGATGAAAATTGATAATAAACCTGATGTTCAACCTGTGAAAAAAAGGCCTTATAAACTAGCTCACAAATACAAGGAGATAGTCAAAAAGGAAATTGATAACATGTTAGCAGCAGGCATCATCTACCCTATCGACCAATCAGAATGGGAAATTTTAATGGTGGTACAATCTAAGAAACAGGACCTGACCAAACTAAGAATTTGTGTCGACTTTAGGGAACTAAACAAAGTAACACTGACAGACCCATTTCCAACCCCTTATGCAGATGAAATCTTGAATGAAGTTGCAGGACATGAGTGCTACTCATTTACATATGGATTCTCAGGCTACAACCAAGTGCCAATAGCTAAAGAAGAACAGAAGAAGACAACCTTTGTGTGTGAATTTGGTTCCTTTGCTTACAAAGTTATGCCTTTTGGATTAAAGAATGCACCTATAGTATTCTCTGGAATTGTGGTTAAAACATTTCAAGAATACATTTACAATACCATGGTAGTATACTTTGATGACTGGACTGATGATTGGACAATATAATCCACACTAAAAGATCATTGCAAATGGCTCTGACTTATGCTGGATAGATGTCGACAGATTCAACTTTCCCTCAATATCAAGAAATGCATATTTGTGACCCCCATAGGGATATTATTAGGGCACATTGTCTGTGAGGAAGGTATTAAGGTTGACTTTTCAAAGACTAAAATTATCCTCGACCTGAAACCACCAGTAAACCCCAAACAAGTTAGGGTGTTACTTGGCCACATAGGCTATTACAGAAAATTCATAAGATATTATTCAGATATGACCTATCCTCTTGAAGAACTATTAAGGGAAGATCAAGAGTTTAACTAGACAGAGGAATGCCACATATCATTCGAAAAATTAAAAAGAAAACTAGTCGAAGCCCCCATCCTAAAGTTTCTGAATTGGTCGATCAAATTCCATGTCCATATTGATGCATCAAGCCTAGAAATAGGAGCGATCCTATCTCAACCAAGAGATGATGGAATGGATTATCCCATAGTTTACAGCAGCAGAAAATTAAACAAGGCTGAAAGAAACTATTCGACCACAGAAAGAGAAGCCCTAGGAATGGTCTTTGCCCTACAAAAATATAGACACTATCTGTTAGCTAATCCATTTATATTCTATACTGACCATCAGGCCCTAAAGTATCTCATCAATAAACCACTCCATCATGGAAGGATTTGTCGATGGCTACTTCTTTTCCAAGAATTTGAATTTGAATTTATTGTCCGACCAAGCAAACTAAATGTAGGTCCTGACCATTTATCCCGAATCGACACAGGAGAGGAACCGACAGGAGTCGACGACGACTTACCTGATGCACATTTATTTCGGATAGAAGTAGTTCCAGTAGAACTAGAGGAAATAGCTTAGTTCTTAGAAGATGGACATGCACGAGAAGGTATGAGCACCAAGAAAAAGAAGATCTTAGCTATGAAGGCTGCACCCTATAGTCTCATTAATGGATTTTTATACAAAATGGGATTAGATGATATCCTTAGAAGATGTGTACTAGAACATGAACGAGACCACATTATCCATGAAGCACACTATGGACCTGTAGGATGACATTTCCAAGCAGACACAACTGCAAAGAAAACCCAACAGTCAGGATTATGGTGGCCGACACTCCACAGAGATTGCAAAAATTTTGTTATTCGATGTGACAGATGTCAATGACTGGGTCGACCCCTACCTAGTACATAAATTCCTTTGATATCAGTAAACCCCAGTCTCACATTTGAAATTTGGGCCATAGACTTCATAGGACCATTTTCTATACCAGCAAAAAGGTCAGGTGCAAGGTATATCATTATTGCAGTGGAATATGTCACTAAATGGGTAGAAGCCGAACTGGTCAATACATGTTCTAGTGAGATAGCTGCTAAGTTTATCTATGAGAATATCATCACTAGATTTGGATGTCCACTAACCCTGATTAGCAACCAGGAGACACACTTTATCAACAAAACTATCAAAACCCTAACCGACCAGTTCCAAATCGACTAGTGTCGGAGTACAGCATATCATCCTCAGTCGAATGGAGCAATTGAAGCATTCAATAAAACATTAACAAGAGGATTGACTAAAATATGTAATGCTGACAAGGACGACTGGGATGAGAAAATACCTACAGTCTTATGGGCATACAAGATAGACTATAAACGATCGACCAACCAAACTCCTTTTCGACTAGTCTATGGACAAGAAGCAGTAGTTCCACTACACTTCTGACAACATACACCTATTATCACAGAAATACTACATGTCAATGTTGAACAAGGAAAGAAGGACCGACTATTTCAACTCAGCAAGCTGGAAGAGCACCGACTCATGGCTATACAACACTAAGAAATCCAGAAGCAACAACAGAAAGCATGGCACGACCGCAACATCAAGAACAAAAACCTTTCGGTCAAAGACCTTGCTTTACTATACAATAGTCAGGTCAAAGGAAAACCTAAGAAGCTCCACACATAATGGATGGGACCTTATGTTGTCGAAGAGATACATCCCAATGGATCAGTCCAACTAAGGACGTTACAGGGCATACTATTTTGGAAGCTTGTTAATGGAGCCCGACTAAAACGCTACAGAAACTAATCTTCAAAAAAAAAAAAAATCATATAACGACCATAACCGTCAACCAAAATCCATAAAAAAAACCTAAAAATTCCAAAATCAAAATAATACCCTATAGACAGAAAACCATGACAGGAAATCACCATATCGACAACCGCCATCATGACCATCGACCTAGCACCATCGACCATTTTCATTGGCCGACTACTTCCGTTGACTATTCTCATCACCGACATCAACCGACGACTTTGATAGTCCCATCGCGCATCCATGACATCGAGCGCTGAAATCAATCCGCCATTAACACACACTCACGTATTCCAGCTGAAACATCACGTCTGCCATTAATACACCCATCGCCGCACACAACCACAGCATCACCTATAAATACTGGATCGCTGAAGGATCATTCACCACAACCTATATAGATAGAGCATCAAAGCATCTAGTTGACCAAAAGCTGAGAACCCCTTAGTGACATCGACCACCAAACCGACACAATAGCCCCTAAACAAACTAGAGCCTTGACCAAAGCTAAGGAGATACAGGCTGTGGATACACCTTTGGTCCGCAGGCTGAAAAACATCAAAAATGCCAAAGTACAGGAAGGCTCATGGCAAAAGATATGGACCGAAATACAAGAATGGGCCTTTGTCGACAAAAATTCCACTCAAGAAGCAGAGAAGATCAAACACAACACTCTCTTCGGGTATACCAATGCACCACTGATGGCCAGCTTTGGTGGCATGAAGGAAACCATTGTCAAGTTCATAATTAGTCAGTATCATAATGGCCGGTTCTACTTCGACGAGCCAGTCAACATCTCTGGAGATGTCATCTCCAAGCTGACCGATCTCGCTAATGGAGGAGACCCCGTACCAGTCGAAATCAAAGAAGGACTGGTCGAAGAGCTCACTGGGTCACCTTCCGGTAAAAACTCCAAGGGGTTGATGATTAGCCAAATCAAAACCTTAATGCCACAGATTGTGGCCAAAATCACTGCAATAACCCTCACTCTAGCAGGTTGAGGCAGTGACCTTAAGTTAGAGATGCTAGAAGCCGTTGACACCATTGCCACCGACGGATGAATCTACAGATGGGGTGATTATGTTGTCGACATGGTGAAGACCATCTGTGATGGATGTCAAGAAATGGGGGGACTCATCAAGTTCCCCTCCCTAATCTTATGGATTGTCATGTACCACATCTGCCCAGAGGGGAGTCCAGTCTTTCAGGAACCGTCGAAGTTCGACATGTGGAGGTTTAAACCATTCTCATAGAAAGGAACCTTGCATGAACTGGAGCATGGGAAAGTACTGTTGGAGAACTGGTTTCAACAGATCAAAGTCCACACGACTAGATGGAGGGTTCCTCAAAACATACAATGAAATCTATTGGCAAACTCCCACATCCAGCAGGGAAACAATTCCAACGCCAAATCCCTCGACTACTATCCATCTGTAGACCAGATATTACGAGAACTTTCTCGACATGCCAAAACAAAAATACCAGTACTAGCAGCAGCAAAATAGATCGACTTCTCGATCGAGGAGCCGCTCACAGACCAAGAAAAAGAGGAAGACTATGAGCTCAACCTCTATATCAACACATTTGTGTTAGAGGAGACACTGGTTGAACACACCAGTCGACTATAGATAACCATCAAACCTCCAACCACAAAAAGGACAGAACCCCAGACTGCAAAGCCAAATTCATAGCCATAGTAGCAGATAACTCCTCTAGCTATAGAAAGTGTCGTCCTGACTCAAGAACCAACGGGCGGGACAAAACCCGACAACCCTGAGTATGCTGTTACAAAAGGAATTATTCGAAAACTATCAAAAGAAATAGCAGCATCCAAGAAGAAAATAAAAACAAAATAACAACAACAAGGTAAAGGTAAGCGCAAGCTTATCCTTTCCGACTCATCAGAGGACGAAGAGGAACTGGCAGCCATGACCCTCGACATCATAGAGGATGCCACAACAAATAAAGTGTCGGTCGAAACCCAGTTCCAGTGATTTTTCGACACTAGAGCATAAGCAGGTCGACTGAAGAAAGAAAAGACTATGACGATGCCTGAAAACATCGTTGATCTTGTTTCAATGCCTCCACCCCCATCACCGACGCAAATAACCGAGGAACAAGAACCGGCACATGACTCAGTCAGCCCCCTCAACTTATACAAAAGTGCGATGCCGGAGGCTATCAAAGCCAAATTCGACAGAGATAGGGACTTATAGGATTTCTTTGAGAAACTGCCTGTGATTTTTACGTCGGCTCAAAAAACTCCACAAAAGAACCTATCTTCACATTGGGAGGACAACAACAGGGCACACAGACCCCAATCGTTGCAACCATATCATCAACTTTCGAAATAAATCCCGACAAGGAATCCAAAGTTATTGCACGTCAGTCCTCAATTATTGCACCGACCAACCCCGTACCCCAAGCCGACCTACCAACCACTGCACCTACTGAGGGATAACCCGACCTAAAATCACACCCTTGAACTGACAACCCACCACTCAACCATACCTCCCCCAAACCAATCACCCTCGACCATTTTCCAACTCCATCAACACCACCACCACCATCTCCACCACCACCACCACCCCCTGACTCAGAGAAAGGCCCCACACAACCGACTACATCCACACAACCAGAGGTGGTCGTCATCCCACCTCCCCAACTAGACAAACCATCGGCCTCTAACCCAGAAACCAAATATCCCACCTCAACTGTTGCAGGTACACATGAAGCAGATAAAGAAAAGCACAAGAAGAGGAAGGAGAAACAGAAGAAGGAGCATCGCGGAAAGACTTCAAAGGTCCAAATCAGAATGAAGGATGCAATCTCCTTAATCGACATAGATTTAGGACAGCTCCTCAAAAACCTAGCAATTGAAGCAAAGACGAGGAGCGAGCAAAGAAATAAAGAACTCTAGGACACAAACGTAGAATAGATCGAGTTTCTCGACAAATGCAAGAATCTATCCCAGTCCGTCATGTCGGGCCCCATAGATATTGACACATACAAACCACTTGAAAGAGTGTATCAGCTATTTGAGAGCATGGTGTCGACACTCCAAGCTCACCTTCAGGAAACCAAGGAGGAGCAAAAAGAGGAAACTGCCCGACTCCTAATGGCACAACACACTGCATTCTCTGAAGCATATAGAGTATTGCAGGATCATATGGAGGAGTCTGTCGTAACTGAAGAAGTACTAAGAGACTGGACTAATCACTACGAGCAAGTTTATCAACTGACTCGACAGACCTGGCAGTGGATTCAGGCACTGGAGAGCAGAAAAACCACTGAGGAAGCACTCAGAATGACAATAGAAGAACAAATAGTGCTTGAAACTGCCAAACTACAGAAACTGGAAAGGGAAGCACATCATTGGGTGCAAAAATCTCTCCCTAACTTAGAGAAAGTCAACATCATCTACCCACAGATGAAAATAATTATCGAGAATGTAGAAGAGAAGGACCAGTTTATGGGTCCCAAAATGGAGAGGATAGCTGAAGTCTCCATATCAGAAAATATATCGATCTTATCAGGCTTGACCACACTCACCATCGACATCCATAAAATTTTGTAGAGTTGGATAGATTTCCAACATCACCTCACAGTAATAGCCCCAGCCATTGTAGAAGTCTGCATACAGAAAAGACCGACCATCAGACTTCACAGCCCACCGCAATAACAATTAAAGGCCAACAAGAATTTTGTACCTCCCTATTTCTTCGGGACAAAGAAAAGTTTTGTTCGTGGGGGAGATGTAGAAGGAGCAAATCGATAATTCGACTTGAATGATAGCCGACTTAGTTGATCAGCCGACTAAGTTGATGTTTCGATTTAGTTGATCAGCCGACTAAGTCGGTCGGCCGACTAAAGCTAGAGATTAGGTAGACCGGTCGTGTCGGTTCACCAAACCGACAGGTAGTTATTTTTTAACCATTCTGTAATCATATATATTAGGCTGTTGAGCCAGATGAGAACTCAGTTCAGTTATCTGTGTTGTATGGACTCATTTGTATAATATACTCTGTTATTCACCTATCTGTTCTTATCTCTTATCTCTTCTTTCTTTATATATGTTTTAGTGTGTATTATTGGTAAAATTATGTGATATTTTAGATTACAACATCATGTTAGTGACCCATAGGAACTGACAGAGGTCAGATTGAGTTAACAGAAATGTGTTTACATCAATTTTACCAAAACTAGTTATTAAAAGCTAGTAATCTAGCTAGGGTCTAAAAAAAATAGTTAAATCATCTCAAATGCATTTTTGTTAAACATGAGAACTGTAACAGGGGTAAATATCAGTTCATTTAACATGTAAATTCCCTTCAATCACTTCCCCAACCTGACATATTCCTTAGAGCACTCATTTTTATTCAATTTCCCTCATACATTGCTAAAATAAGCCTTTTAGGCAAAACTGAAGACAATACTCTTTATGGGAAGAGATGTTTCGACCTGATACATGTAATTTTCATAATATTATGACCCTATAGAACATAAATTACATCATTGACTGACCATTACAAGGATGCTCCAAAAACAAGGGGCAGGAGGGCCGGATTATGACTAGCAAGGGCTTTGAGCATAAGTGAAGCTAGGGCTTCACTAGATATTGACCTGAACTTTATGGAGGCTGCAAATAACTCTATAAATCCTTCAATGCCTACAATATAGTGCTCCACACGTACAATGGAACAAAAAGGTGATGGAAGGAGAGGGGAATGGAAGGCTGGGGATCATCTCCCAGTAGTCTGAGGCACAACACTCAGAAGTAATGCTCGCATAAGCATTCAGCAATCAAATCATCAACCAAACTAAATCCATGGGTTCAAATCTGTCATGTCCCTCCTTTGAAGGGAGACTAAAAGTGTTGACCTTGTCAAGTGTCCAAGGGTTAAACATTTAATTAGTTAATGATCCCTCGGAATTTTTATTATTTAAAACTATGGAGGCATGTAATTTCTAAATTCATGTTATTTGTAATTAGTTAAGTATTATGAAAAATAATTAATGGTGGAAATGAGTTGTCAAGGAAGGAGGGTGCATTAGGAAACTTTCCTTGGATGGAAAAATGGAAACAATGCAAAAGAAGGAAAAAGAAAGATGTCATGGAAAAGATAGAAATGGTGCAAGGATGAAAAGAAAGGAAAGATTACCTTATGCACAAACTTGCTAATTACTCAAGGAAGGAGCAATTTCTATTTTGGACTGAAGGATACAAACATGGAAACATTTACTAAGCTTCATACTTGCTATTTTTCTCAAGAAGGTTGAATTTCCACTTTGGGTTAAGTTATACAAAGAAGGAAACATCATTTGCAAACCAAAATTGTTAATCCCATCAAGGAGGGCCACTCATGGCTTAGGAACAAGATTGGCAAGTGGGTTACTTGTTCAACGGGTGAAGGAATTGCTCAACAAGTCACCCAAGTTCTAATTAAGGGAATTTCCAACTCCATTATTTAGTTTGGTTAATGTATTTTCGTAATTGATTGAAGCTTAAGCTTCATTTCTGAGTGGTGATCCTCAGTCTCTTGGGTGATGTGCCCCAAGTCCCCTGTTCTCCTTCTCCCCTCTTCTTCCCTTCTCATTGTAGGTTATATTGGACATATGAATCAACTCTCATCCATTAATGTAGTGATATTACAGGTTCTGAAGCCATTTCCATTTTAGTGTAGCACATTAGAGTGATTGGGACACCCCTCCATTCGAATATCAGAGTTATCTTCAAGATTTCCTCCTTTTATGAGAGATTGATTAAATGAAGTGATGAAGAGAGATATATGGATATCTGCCATTAATTGAGGTTATTATTAGTCCCTAATATTAGTCTCCCAACAGTTCCAAAGTTTCTGTAATGTTCTAATAGTTTTCCATTACAATGTCTACCTCCAATTCAAGTTTTCTAGCCTTGTAATGAAGACTAAATTAATGAGTAAAGATATGAACCTCCTATGAGATTGAATTCAGTCCTTAATTCTCTAAAATAATGTATTTTTACCTTTCTACAAGTATTACAGAGTTTTGAATATATCTGATTTACTCTAGAGAAGCATTTCCACACCCTAGCTAGAAATGCATTGAAAAATGACTAGCTTTAGATTTTGAACGAGTTGAAGGACTTAAACCTTTCTGATTTTATTTCTTCTACTTCTGAGCATTCATTAACTTCACATTGAACACCTTCCATGTCTGAAACTGAGTTTTACTAACCTTCTCCATATGTTTTGAAGACCCAGAACTCGAGCTTAGAGTGCAGTCCAAGGGACTAGTTTCCTAAAATTATCAAATCTGTTATTTACCTGAATAAACCTTTGTATACTGTAATATAAATTTATATCAGAGCCATAATCAATTTACCCAAGCCCCTAGTTGAAAAAGGCTGAACTACTCTTCCTAGTTTCATGGTTTGGCTGCCCAGAAGCGTGGAAGTAGGTTTCTGCATAGTGGATTCTGAAACCTAAATGGAACCGGATATAAATGTGTTAGGGAAGAGGAAATTATATGTCTTAAATATCTTTTGTTTCTTCCATATTCTCACTCCTCTTTCCTACAAAATTTCCTAGAAAAAAACCCTTGATTTTCCTTGTCCGTAGAGGCTTTGAGTGGTTTGATTCAAAGTTCAGAAATTGTAATTTAAATTATAGAATTAGATATTGTTCACGTCTGCACATTAGACTTGGGACATCATAGTGGTATCATAGCTCTTTCCTTGGATCATCCTGTGGAAATAAATCTCTCACTGAAGAAATTTGCAGCCATGTCATACTGTGAGGATGACTATGATGAGGAGTATGAAGAATACTGCAGAAGATATGAAGAAGAATAAATCCTCTATGTTGATGGAGGCATACTAAAAAATGAATATGATGAATACTATTGGAAATCAAATGGGGAAGAGATTATATCTGATTCTCCAATGGTTAAAAAAAACTTGGCAGAGATCATTGAAGCATGTGAGAACATGTCTCACTACTACGAGGACTATCTAGCTTTGGGCAGGAATATTTGTGCAAACCTTTCTTTTGGAGATTATATTTATTTCAAGTATGTATTCTGGCCTAAGCATTATTATGATCATTCTTTCAATATCATAAATCCATCCATAGAGGAACCGAATTGTTCCACTTCTCTGAATAAAGAAGAAGAAGAAGGAACCAAAGGCGAAGATTCCTCAAAGCCATTTGCATATTCAATATTTAAGAGTTTGTTTGATTTTTCTTCAAACAGATATTTTGAATATTGTGACATTAGTACCCCTAAATATTAAAATGTCTCAAGTTTCTTGGAGGAGAATAGAAATGAGGAAGAGGAAGATATCTATGAAGTGAAGTGCAAATCACCACAATGTGGTTGCATAAGAGAAGAAGTTGAAGAGGAATGCACTTCAAGTTTCTTGGTGGGTGATCTCCAGATCATTGCTCAAGGTTTTGGCTCATGTATGGGTGATGAGACATATTTTGGATCAGATCCAAAATAGGTACAAAAATCATATTTACAGTAACCTTCTGAGCCACATAATGAAGATGAAAACAAGGCCACATCAATTGGGTGTGAAGCAGAAATTTTGGTGGAAGAGCAGGCCACCATAGTATTCGTACAGGAATATGGTAATGTTAAGAACATGGATAATAAAAGTTATTATTTTTGCAGCAGCCATGTACACTTACAACCATTTGATCCATGTAAATATAAAAAGTCTTCACTTGCATCTGAGGACTACAAAAGGAAGGCCACTTGTGAGGGAGATGAATTCACTCCCAGTTTCCCTGTTGGTGATCACACAATCAATGAAAATAAGGGTGATATTGTCAATGGTGATAATATGGTGAAGGAATATTTTGTATCAGATCCAAAAGATCAAGAAATATCAAATCTAAATTCATCATTTGAATTGCCTAATGAAGTGAAAGTCAAGCCCCCACCAGCTGGATGTGAACTAGGAAATTTGAAGGAGAAAAATCTGATGCAAAGGGAGGGACACAGTTCATAATGTTGGACTCTCTTGCAGCATGATGAAGCTGAAATTCCAAGGCATGAGATGCTTTCTGATTTTTATACAGATCACATGTCATTCCAACATTCAAAGATACCCTCCACTTCACATCATGGAAGTGAGTGTGCAGAAAATTCAAAGGCTGGCCTGTATGTTGAGGATGAGTTTTATGTGGTGGATTCGTGCCACAACAAAAATGGGCATATATGTCAGCTATTAGGAGAATAAACCTTGATGGAGGATATTCTTGTTGAGCCACATCATTTGAGTGGACCACTAAAGGAGGACAAAAATAATCTTAGGGAAGCCATGAAAAACTTTGTTGACATCAATGCCTTGGTGGCAAGATGTTGTTGGCAAGTTTATGGTGGAGATATGGAAGGAAAAGCATTTTTGGAAGAGTGCATAGCACTGAAATAAGGAATGGCCAAGATGAAGGAGAGATATATGAACTTAATATCTGATAGAGAATATCTCCTCATGGTGGCTGAAATGTACCATAGTGCACTCAAGAAGGAAGAAGAAAAATCAGAAAATATCACTAATAAGTTTGATATCACCAGTAACTTATTGAAGAGCACACAAAGATCCCTTCAAAATTCAAAGTTACAGATATTTCAACTTCAGAAGGATTTGAAGGTGTCACACCTTTCATGCTGCATGGAAGGAAATGTTTTGGGTATAATGGAGGAACCTCATGTGGAGGACAGCCATGAGGGAGGAGCAGATTTGCAGGTGCTTGTGAAAATCTATGAGGAAGAAAATATGGTCCAAGCACTCATTGAGATTGAGAGGAAGGATGAGGTGTTCTTATCCTTCATAAATATGGTGGATCACATTCAATATGGATTGGCAAAGAAAATTCCTTGTTCATCCTTTGATTGGATAGATAGAGGCACCTTGGGAATGAAGACTTTGCGAGGTAAAGAATTTTATTTCTGCAATAAATTTTTTGTTGTGACTGACATTGTATTGACATGTGAACAGAAACAAATACTTATTTTGTAGCTATTAGACACCTCCCATAAACATGAACATGAGGTGCATTCTGATTTGCATGTTCTTGAGGATTTTGAGGTCAAGCAATATGAAGACCAAGAACTTGCATGGTTCCTAAGAGATTATGAGTTTCCTCTAGGAAAATGTTGTGCAATTTTGGAGGAGGAACATGATCACACTGTCACTGAGAAAACTAATGGAGGAAGTTGTGGATCCATTATCTTGATGGATGAGAATTGTAGGGATTTGGCTCACAATTCTTCACCTCACACTTCTATTTCAGCCACATCATGTGGGGATGAAAATTGGGTGAAAGGATTTTTTCTATTGATTCCACAAGAGGAGAATAATACTTCCACTCTTCTAGTTGAGGGATTGATGGTCAAGCCATGTGGTTTGACAAGTGCACTAGTAGTGGTTGAATTATTCCCACCTGAATCATTTAGCATGAAATTTTGGCATTCCATTGATTGGGTGGCTAGACACATGATTGAGATGTGTGCACTAGAGGGAAAACATCTTGCTTGCATCAATGGAGAGACATTGGACACATCAGAGAAATTGTATGAGTAGTGGCATGTGCATGTATGGATTCTATATGATGCTTTCAGTATACATGGAGGGCCATCGGATAACCTTTGTGTATTTATAAAAACAGTGATGTGAGTTTCAGTACTAGATTGCACATGTATTTTCATACTTTAGAGAGGTTCAATATGATTTGGTCCCACATTAAGAAGTTCCATGCTTGGTGGGAGAGTCTCAAAGATATCCAGTTTGGAATCGGAAGTGATCAATTGTCAGTGTGGTGGTATGATTTTCACATTCTCATTTTCATCTTCTACGATGATAGAATTTTGTTGTTGTTACTAATGTTTGGAAGGGAGAAAATAATACCATGGGACCTTGGAATTATTTGGAATGAAATATTTCCAAAAGGGGCAGAAAAATTTGGATCCTTACAGAGCAAAAAATGGGATCCAAGCATTCTACTTAGTTACCTTAATTGGTTTCACAATTTTATTGAAACAAGTGGTCATTGCAGAAATGACTATAATCAGAGTAGTGGAACAGAAGCATGGAGGACAAATTTTGCAGCACTCTGGAGTGCTTCTACTTGAGGACAAGTAGACTTGGGAGGGGAGGACTGTCATGTCCCTCCCTTGAAGGGACATTGAAAGTTTTCACCTTGTCAAAAGTCCAAGGGTTAAACATTTAATTAGTTAATGATCCCTAGGAATTTTTATTATTTTAAACTATGGAGGCATGTAATTTATAAATTCATGTTATTTGTAATTAGTTAAGTATTATGAAAAATAATTAATGGTGGAAATGAGTTGTCAAGGAAGGAGGGTGCATTAGGAAACTTGCCTTGGATGGAAAAATGGAAACAATGCAAAAGAAGGAAAAAGAAACATGTCATAGAAAAGATAGAAACTATCCAAATTAGTTTCTAATTTGGTGCAAGCATGAAAAGCAAGGAAATATTACCTTATGCACAAACTTGCTAATTACTCAAGGAAGGAGCAGTTTCTATTTTGGACTGAAGGATACAAACATGGAAACATTTACTAAGCTTCATACTTTCTATTTTTCTCAAGAAGGTCGAATTTCCACTTTGGGTTAAGTTATACAAAGAAGTAAACATCATTTGCAAACCAAAATTGTTAATCCCATCAAGGAGGGCCACTCATGGCTTAGGAACAAGATTAGAAAGTGGGTTACTTGTTCAACGGGTGAAGGAATTGCTCAACAAGTCACCCAAGATATACTTAAGGGAATTTCCAACTCCATTATTCAGTTTGGTTAATGTATTTTTGTAATTGATTGAAGCTTAAGATTCATTTCTGAGTGGTGATCCTCAGTCTCTTGGGTGATGTGCCCCAAGTCCCCTGTTCTCCTTCTCCCCTCTTCTTCCCTTCTAATTGCAGGTTATATTGGAGATATGGATCAACTCTCATCCATGAATGGAGTGATATTGCAGGTTCTAAATCCATTTCCATTTTAGTGCATCACATTACAGTGGTTGGGACACCCCTCCATTCGAATATCAGAGCTATCTTCAAGATTTCCTCTTTTTATGAGAGATTGATGATATGAAGTGATGAAGAGAGATAGATGGATATCTGCCATTAATTGAGGTTATTATCAGTCCCTAATATTAGTCTCCTAACAGTTCCAAAGTTTCTGTAATGTTCTAATAGTTTTCCATTACAATGTCTACCTCCAATTCTAGTTTTCTAGCCTTCTAATGAAGACTAAATTAATGAGTAAAGAATCAAACGATCATTATTTGCATCCAAATTTTTGTAACTGTAGTGAACAAATAATTGATTTATCACAAGCAATTTTATGGTGTTATGCATTGCAGGGAAATTCTTTTCAAGAGGAATCCACTGAAGAAGACTTGAGGCTCAGCTTCAAGTATGGTTTTCAACATGTGATGGAACATCGAAAAAGCTTGGGGTCAAATCCAATTTCCCCATTGATGCAAACAGAGGTAAATAAAACCATCTGTATGTGTTCAATTTGCTAAGATTGTTTTGGACTTGAATTTTGTGTTATGTCAAATTTTTATATGTGATAACTTGAAACTTCTTAAGCATTGGAATGATCTTAATATGACAAATTGTTTTAATAAATTAATGGTTTCAAGCATCCCCATACCAACTATAATTAATCTCATTTTATACGTTACAAATATTGAGTTGATAATCAGATCTTTTTGAACACCTTATATGAGCACAATCCCTAAGAGGTCTAAGCGCACCACCAACTTTTTCTCCAGAAATTGTGTGTTTTCTTATGAAACCTGCTTTGTGACTAGTGTAGTCATGCATACCTTTATAAATATTTTCATAATAATTATTTTTACCCTTAAGTGTATCCTCACCTTGATTAAAAACCCACTATCAGATGGCCTCAAATCTTTGGTAAACTCGGTCTCTCTCTCTAGGGTTGTCATTGAGATGTTTCCATTTTGAACATGAATTTCCATTGAGGATTTGTAATGGACTTAGTGTATTTATGAATCTTTTCTATATTAAGTGCACTTCCCCCACCAGAATCATGTCCTTATTAGATACTAAAAATATACAATGTTGTTGACACCAAATATTTGATTTCTTCATTAGTTTCGACACTACTACCTAAAATAATCCTTTGGATTTGATGTTGATTAGAATCAAGTTTAGGTATCATCAATAATATAAATTATAAACTCTCAGTTCAATTATTGTGTACCAAATCACATATTTCTTTGAAATATATATGTAAACATATAAAACATAACATCGACATTATACAAAACATATCTATTATGAAGAAAACATGTTAATCATTCTATCTAGAACAATGTGCTTGAAAAACAATATAGAAAATTATGATGGATTTGGTTAGGAAATGGTCATAGTTTAGGACATGCAAACCTAGGCTCACACCTTAGAGGATATTTGTAGCAGAAAATGAAGAACATAAATGCATTCACTTGCAAGATAAAAATAAATATATACTACAAAATGCTCAATTTAAGGGAATGCCTTCCTATCAACATACTTAGTTTCCAATTTTTTTTGTCTTTACTCTTTGAACTATTTTCCTCTACACACTTTTTACATCTTATTTTCTCTAATTTGATCATTGAATTATTGGTGTTCCTCTTGCATGAACCATTTTAATTGGTCCTCCTTGCAACCCCATTATGCTTTCCTTCTCTTGGAAACATTTTCCATAGAAAAAGATACACCTTCTCTTGAATACCAACCTCTTTCTCCTTGATTTCAAATATAAGATCAAGTCTCTTTCTCTTTAATTCGTCATGCTTCCCTTTTAATTTTACCCAATTTCTTTGTTGCATCACTTTATTCTATTTTCCTCCAACCTTTGATATTCCAACACTCACAACCAAGAGGCTACAACAATTCTATCTTGACCTAACCGTAATGTAAGAACCTCTTCAAATTCCTACCTTTCGTCTCCTTTGCATGCAAAATTATTCATCTTCCCATGTGCACATACCAACACTCGATTTGTGGCACCAAAATTACTTTTGTTTCTCCATGCACTCATCATCAACTATATTATATACTTGTTTATCGAGATATTCAACTATCCTAATTAAAAAAAAATTCTTAGAATCTTAAGAATGTAATTATCCATTCATCTATTAATAAAAAAAATGACTTTTCCCTTTGGAAAAAAAATCTAGACAATCAACAACATACTCTCCCACATCACATTGTTACAAGAATATTGGATCAATTGCACAAATACATTGCATTTACTACAAGGCCTAATAAGGTTGAATGCATAATCAACAAGACACTATGAATACAAGATTGAAAACTATCACTTTCAATATCAAGTATTCATATTGACTACACCAATTGAAATCCATTGACGATTTCAAATCCACATGTTTGGTTCTCCATGTTGATCAATGAAAAATGATCAACTCACCCTTTCAAATTCAATAAGGGATGATTCAAGTGGTAAAAACCCTAACAACACTATTAGGTTCCGTTCTTCCAACCATCTCCCTCCCATTTATAAATCGTTACAATAGTTAACTCAATATTGGTTTTTCCATCTTAACTAAGTTTTATCTCTTGTTCTATGAGCTCACCACAATGCCTCCATGAATATAATTTGACCATATTATGTTTGAATTGAAACAACATGTTAGTGAGAATGATGGAAAATGTAGTATGGAAATAATGTACTTAAGTGACCTTGGTGTACTTGGCCTTATGTTTTTATAGACTTAGTCGTGTCAAACATCTTACCAAAACAATTGAGTTTGCTCATAATAAGGCCATCATTATAATGTACTTGTGTAATATATTCATGAATGCTTATTGAAAAATAAATGTCTTTTTTGGTTTTCAAGGTGAGAGAAACAAAATAAGTGATTGTAGCAGTACCAAACATGTACCACATGCTGGTGGGGAGATGCCTCATGTTGGTGGCGAGCAGCCTAGCCATTCAGGTATGTATGCTATAAAATAGAAGTATTTAATATGATTTAAAATATATAATTGGTGACATGTAGTAATAAATTTTCTTCTGTGAATGGAAGAGCATGTACCTTCTCATGCTCAAATGGAAGAGGAACAAATGGCAGAAAAAATGGACACTCCAGTTGTCTTAGCTAGTCGGCCAACACGTAAAGATCATTGTAATGTTATTGGAAATAATGAAATACGTGTCTCAATAATAACTAAGAATTTATATCTATATAATTGTCTTGGTTTTCATAGATGATTCCCCTCTCCAGTGACCTCCATTCCCTACTATTCGATGTACCAAAAGTATGGTATGAGAGAGCATACCCACACAATCAACAGAAAGAGAGGGAACAACAACTTCAACGAGAAATGACAACAAATTAGATGTCCCCATCTTGTACTTTATGAAAAAAAAGAAAAAGAATAAATTCTAGTTGTATACATTTAATATGTGTATTTGTATTAGTGAGTGCATATATTATTTTTTAATATGTGTGACATATTTCGAGGACTATGGTTATCCTCAAGGGGATGGATACCCTTGTTGAGTTAACATGAGGAAGATGATATGACCACATGAGCTTCCTTATCCAATGATGATGATTATGAGTTTCCACTCTTTGCATGAGACACATGAGACATATGACCACATACAGTTGAGAAGGCTTTGTAACCTACCCTCACATTGAATTGATGTGCATGAACCTAGTATGATGTAATTTTGCGTTGTTATGTTGCGTTGACTTGCATGTTTACTTGTATGTAATGTTTATCCTTGTGGTAACTCGTGATTAACCCTTGCATGGTAATGTTAAGCTATACAAAACTTAAATGTTTACGTCCATCTTGTGTATGACTAGCATGATCCCTTAGGGAGGTTTTCCACCCTCGAATTGACCTTATGAGCCCTCCTTAGGTTCCATCCACCATAGGGCTACCTTATATGAGTTTTATGGAGTAATTTACTGTCGTTTCTTTATTTTAATTTGGTCGTACTACTGTACTGCTACTATTTTTTATTTGTGAGGGTTGGATGATCTATTTTAGGATCTTTTCCAGTTCCATGTTCTCTCCTTTCATAGGTATTTTGGTATAGTTGAGTCTCATGCAAGTAACCTAACACTAAGGGGTTGAAGTTTATTTAGAAGCATTTTTTATGAGGATAAGGGAGGTCTTCCCCAACATCTTATGTTGAGTATATAATTGGTTCAAATGTGATATATATTGATACTGTTATATATTATTGTCTTTCATTACCAACTTAGATTTGATATAGATTGCTATTTTTATTACTGTTATTGTTTTTAGTACTTTAATGGTTATTGTAGCTCATTGTTTCTAGTGGGAGTAAAAGACAATATGGGATTATTGTTAGAATTATCCTACTTGTTATTTTTTCTCAAATGAAAACCTACATAATAACATTTTTCTAGAAATGGGTATGTTTTTCAATGATTTATGTTTTCTTGTATTTTCCAACTTGACCTTCAGATCCAAAGCACTTTCTTGTTCGCTCTGTAATACACATTATAATATAGAATTGAATTCCTCACACTCTTAGATTTGAACCCCCCCCGAGAGACCTCCCTAAGAATTAAGCATATTCATTGACATATAATGGGATACATTAGTGGCTCAGTCCAAGACTACCCAAAGTGTTTTGTGCACTCGATATTTTTTTGCTATGTATATTGCATTAACCATTATTGGTATCATGTCAAAATAATTTATTCCTTTGATATGGCCTTGAGGCTAAGCACATAAAATAATAATATGACCTGATCATTCAACATAAAGACTTCAGTAGTGATACTCAACCCCAAACACAATTAGGAACTTTATAGTAGACTCATCATAATCATGGACTATGTCACATGCCCCAATTTGGAAAAACAATTTAATGTTATTTGAGGAACATTGTGATATATTTTATACTACGTTTGTAATTGATGACCAAGTGGGGTCAAGTATAATTAATGTAATTTAGAATATTTTATTTATAAATAAATAAATGATGAGACAACAACTTAAGGAAGTTGTTAAAAGAGTGTTAACTAGTCACTTGGTGGAGAGTACACTAACAAGTGGCAACATCCTCAAACTACTTCCAACTGTTGCAGGTGGCAACTTCCCTATATTTGTGTTCATGATTCCCCAAGAAAGTGGAATTGGAGCAGGTGGCTCATTAAGTGAAAACTTACCTAGACGACCTAGGAATTTCTATAAAATTTCCCATTGAAGACAGCTGAGGTTGCTCATTTTGAGAAGTGATCATTTAGAGTTAATGAATTTTCTCATGATAAATTTTATGGAGGGGATTACTGAAGTGATTTTGAGGGGTTAACTGCTGAGACTAAACTTATTGCAACTATTAGGATGAAGTTCTTACTACTATGAGTATTTTTGGATTACAGAGGTAATTTGACCAGTCAGGTGACAGAAGGTCTTAAGGACATATCCTTCACCCAGTACTCTATGAGGAGGACCAAGAAATAGGCTCGGGGGTCCTAAGGAAGAGCAGTATAAGCATTCTCTAGGCTATGGAATGGTTTCACTAAGTGAAGACCCCGTGCATACAACTCTGTATTCAGACGATGGAATAGAAATACAATGTACTCAAGAACAAATCAAAGCATGGACTGATAACACTACGAACTAACTCCTCTACCTAACTGAGCTCTAGCACATAGGCTAATATATATAATATTTTACAGATATGAGCAAGTCGACCCTTTAGTGGTCGACTGCTCTCTAAATTTAGTCGAATATAAAGGCACATAATAGATCGCAGGCCAACGCATAGGATATTCCCTTCTTCAGCGTCGTTTTGGTCTTCTTCACTGGAAAATTAACACACAGGCGCATTCTTCAGTGCAGCAGGTATTCATATGTAGTGCATAGGTACTTCTTTAGTGCAAATGTGAACTGATGGCGAGGAGGCTACAAGGTGTGATCAGCAGGTGAGGTGTTGATAGAGGAGGCTGCAAGCTGGGAGATTATCTAGAACACAAGCTCCATCACCCAAACGCGTGGATAGCAGGTCGTTTGTAGGTTGTTTCACATTTTCATTGCCTGAAATTAATTCTCAACAGTGCACAGTCTAGTTAGCAATCTGGATGAAAATATGAACAACAAGCTGGTCCATGATATGGATACGCTGGGTGTCTATCTAGGGTGAATGAAGTGTATGTTTTCTAGCATGCTTAAGGACTACAGTCTACAAAAACACGTTTCAACATCTGAAAAACTACCAGCGAGTTTCATGCAGTGGGCTAAATGACAGGCTGGACGTCGACCTGAACGTGCTGTGCGCAAGGCAGGTTGAATGCATTCTTGTTATTAATTTGTCCCAAAAAGATTGTAAAATATGAAAACAAATATATAAATTAATTAATACATCAAATGTGCTTTAATAATGTCAATTTTAATTAATAAAATCATAAAAATGATAATAATAAATAGATTTCATATAAACCTTAAATTCATACATACTTGAGCTGAATAGTGATCTGCGTGACATAAAATATACAAAAAGATAATAAAACATATGTTTAAATGAGTAATTTAATTGCCAAAAATGATAACAATTCTAGGATTAACATTCCCCCAAACCAAAGATATGCTAGGTCCCACTGAGCAAAAATAAAAATAATAGATCACACCGTCATTGCGAATTTTGAAACGTGAGCCAGTAACGAGCATATACATAAGTAAGTAAATTCATAAGGTTTTAAAAATAATTCAACCATGTCCAAAGTAAAACTTTGGGCAAGTTGAACATATGAGATGAAAAGTATATATCACATTTATAATCAAGATATTTATTCAATTAATAGTTTATATGCATGATTGGGTAAAAGGATAGGATTATCAAATAATAAAATGATAAGAAGAATTTCTAAGCATCCATATGAAGGTAAAAATTATTTGCCAAAAAAAACAAAATTTGGTTAGCAAATTTTAATTATAAATACTAAAATATTACAATGTTTTATTCAGATCGTCATTTGGTATTTCATTTGGACCTTCTTTTGGTTCTTCATATGGTTCTCCATATTGATTTTGCTGTAAAAATATGCTTCATGCTATAATCAAATTCCACTGTAAAAACACTTATCATTTGTCAGAGATAAATAAATCGATCATAAAAAGTGAAAACAATCTAATTTTTCCAAATCCATCTTCCATCTTCCCCCAAACCAAAAATATGGCATGTCCTCAAGCCATAGAAGAGAGAAGAATTGATTGTTCCAATAAAATAAAAATTAAAGAGTTCTATCATGCTGTTGATTATTTTGTAAAGAAAATATGAAAAACTAACTAACTAGTAAATGGAAAAGATTCAGAGATGTATATTCATGAAAAATATAACATTGCTTAGAAATACCGCGTAAATGATAACAATTGAACCAGAAGAATGCCATAGGAGAAACTAGTCATCTATGCCTCATTTTAAAGATATCATGTTGTCATAAAATATTTAAGTGTACCCTGGAGTATGCGATATTTACAACTATGGGTCCCATTTCTAGGATAATAACATCCTAGGTATATGCTGAATTATATGGGCAGGGTCAAGCCCAACTTACAGCCATTATCAAATGACATGTTAAGCAATTGGCCGTATCATATTTATTCATAAATTCTAAAAAATATAATTTCTTCATATTATCATTGTTTTACGAACTATGTGCATAGTAGTGCATTAACCAGATCTCTTTTACCAGGTATTTCCCCGCTACCAGCAGGCCTGTTCAGTACCCTGATGGGTTTACCTTGGTACCATGTAAGCATAGTCCCACTGCCAATGAGCCTGTTCAGTACCCCGATGGGTTTACTTGCATTTATCGAGCTTCTGTGTTTTAAGTTTTTTTACTTAGACTTGACCCGCTGCCATCAATCCTATTCAGTACTCCGACGAGTTTGCCTTGTATAATGATATTAAATATATGGAAGTCGATTGGTACTAGAGCGTGTTAATTCTTGTTAAACACATAATTCAATTTTTTTTTTTAAATAAACTTATAAGTAACTTCATAATGGCCATAACCATAGATCATGTCAAAACAAAATAACCTAAAGCTATTCTTTAACCTTACAATCCTTCTTCTTCATAAAAGAAAGTAATGTTCCCCACAGATAAAAATTCCACTTACTCTCGAATTATCACCAAAATACTTGAGAGACAAGTTTTGACAACAAACATAAGATGAACTAGTAATCCATAGGTGTAAGATCAGAATGTGAAAAATATGATAATGAAAGTAGGTCTATCAAGCAACTATTAAAAAGAGTAAATCAGAAACATACATGTCTGAATCAAAATACCAAAAACCATATGAATCATAGAAGAGATGGTTAAGTGTGATATACAAAAGATTATAAATTTGTAATTTTTACTATAAGTTGAAAATTTCAAAAGTACCACAAGAAAGGTTAAGATACCTGATAAGTATTTAACATACTTTTCTTGTCCAAGTAATACTTCATGAGTTGCTTATAGAGATAGAATATTTGTAATCAAACTACAAAACCACTTGTTAGATGATTCAATTTATTCATAAAGAGATAATAAAAAGAAAAAGAGTCTTGTGTAAAAAATCTACTAGAAATTACTCTTATTTATTCAAAGAGACAAGCACATATTTACATATATACAAGTGATAATAACCCAAAATACTTTTCAAGGATCAGGAGGATGAGGAATAGCTTCCCCTTTAACTAATTCCATTTTGTTTTGCTGCAAAACATTATGTATAAAATCCTATTTAGATGCCGGTTGATGATAAAGTCTGAGTCTATTTCCATTTACTACAAAGGAAACTTCTGAGCCATCAATTGTTTTAATTTTTACTGACCCATTGTCAAAAGCGGTAACTACTTCGTATGGGCCCATCCAACTGGTAGTTAATTTCCCTTTAAAAATTTTAAACCGTGAGTCGAATAGTAGTGCCTAATCTCTAGTATTAAATTTCTTTTGTTTAATAAATTTATCATGCCATGTCTTTCGTTGATTTTGTATTAGCATGGTTCTTTGGAGTGCATCTTGTCTAATTTCATCTAACTCATTAATCTATAATATGCGTTGTTTCTGTGCTTCATCCAAATTCATGCCTAATTTTGTTTCCATACGAAAGGTTTTAACTTGAAATTCAATAGGTAAAAGGACTTGTTTTCCATATACTAACTCATAGGGGGTATGTCCGGTAGTGTTTCTCCATGTTATCCTATAGGCCCATGAAGTCTCGGGGAGTCTATCTGCCCAATTCTTATGATGTAAGTGAATGGTTTTGGTTAAAATGGCTTCTAATACTTTATTAGTTGATTTTACCTAACCATTAGCCTGAGGGTGATAAGGTGAATATTTTCAATGTCGGATGCCATATTTCGTAGTAAGTTCTTTCTTTAATTTATAAGTAAATTGAGTACCTTGATCTATGACAATTTCTCTAGGTACACCAAACCGAGTGAATATTTCTTCATATATGAATTTCACCATTGATTTCTCTGTGGCCCTAAACAAAGCTTTAGCTTCTACCCATTTGGTGACATAGTCTTTACAAAGTAGGATATATTTCTTTTTACAAGACATGGGAGAAATTGGTCCTACAAAATCAAGAGCCCATTTCTCAAAGGGTTCAATCATGACTTGGAGTTGTAGAGGCATTTGATCAGATGGCGTAGGTATACCCATTCTTTGACAACAATCACATCCTTTGACATATTTGGAAACATATTTAAAAATGCTTGGTCAATAATAACTAGAATGTAAGACTTTGTATGCCGTCCTCTTATCCATGTCTACCATTTAATCCTCCTGCATGCATCGTCGAATAATAAGATCTGGACTAGTGCGGAAGAGATCATTATCAACCCAAGAATAATTGGAACTCTGAACTATAATATGACACTTCTCATGTGGGGACAAATGGTTTGGTATTTTCCCAGTTGCTAAATAATTGGCAATATCTACAAGCCAAGGGGTTTGAACAGATACAACAAATAGATGTTCGTCAAGAAAAGTGTCGTCAACTGGTTTAGTACCGTCTTCATGTTGTATACGGGAAAGGAAATCTGCTACTAGATTTTCTTTACCAGGTCAATCAATGATGGTAATGTTAAATTCTTGCAATAAAAGAAGCCACTGGGTCACTCTACCATTGGTAATTGGTTTATTCATGAGAAATATGATGGCAGAGTGATCGGTATGCACAAAAACTTCATAAACCGTAATATAATGATGAAACTTATTAATAGAATAAACTAATGCCAAGAATTCTTTTTCAGTAACAGTATAATTAAGTTCGGCACGAGACAAATTCTTACTAATAAAATAAATGGCGTAAGGTGCTTGTCCTTCTTTTTGGCTTACGACTCCTCTTATGGCCGTATCAGAGGCACCGGTAGATATGTGAAAAGGAAGGGACCAATCGGGACCCCTAAGTATTGGTGCCACCGATAGTTTAGCTTTTAGGATTTCAAAATCATTTTGACAAGATTCTGTCCACTAGAATTCTATGTCCTTTGTAAGCAAATTAAACATTGGTGCAGATATTTTAGTGAAATTTTCAATAAAAGGACGGTAATAGCCTGCATGACCAAGAAAACTTCTTACCTCTTTCTATGTTTTAGGAGAGAGAAGTCCAACAATTACTTCGATCTTTGTAGGGTCTACCTTAATTACTTTTGAGGAAACATGGTGTCCCAACACTATACCTTCTGTCAGTAACATTTTACATTTTTCATGACTAAGGGATAAATTCGTTTCTTGACATCGGATCAAGACCTTCTTGAGGTTATCAAGGGCTTCTTGAAAAGTATTACCATAGGTCGTAAAGTCATCCATGTATACCTCCACACATTCATGTATAAGATCAGAAAATATTCCTAATACTACTTGCTGGAAAGTGGCAGGTGCATTACATAATCCAAATGGAAAAAGTCGATAAGAGTATGTTCCCTAAGGGCATGTAAAAGTGGTCTTGTCTTGATCTTCAGGTGCTATTAAAATCTGGTTGTAACCACTATACCCATTAAGAAAGGAAAAATATTGTTTACCTGACAGAGTATCTAATACTTGATCAATAAAAGGTAAAGGAAAGTAATATTTAAGTGTATCTTTGTTTATCTCTCTAAAATCAACACAAAGTTGCCATTTCCCTGTGACTTTATTTGGGACTACTACTAAAGGAGATACCCATTTACTATCGGAGATAGGATAGATGAAACCAACAGTGAGGAGTTTTTGTAATTCTTCTTTTACTATATACTTTAGAGCAGGATTCATCCTCCTCTGTGGCTTCCTTACAGATGACATGCTTGGATCCATATAAATATGGTTAATATAGGTGTTAGGGTGTATACCCTTCATATCAATGTATTCCCATACAAATGATCCTGCTTGTTTCTTAAGAACTTTAAGCAGATGTGCTTGTTGGTTTTCACTTAATCCTTCGTTTATATGTAGAAATGTTTCAGGACCAACCTCACAAGGTATGGTATATGTTCATGTATTCTCTTCAATCATGAAGACACAAGGTGTTTCTATAAACATTGAGAGAGCCATATTATCTTGAAACTCATCTCCAAAAATCTGATCAAATTGAGCAAAAGACCAAGGAAAATCCGTACAGGTTGTTGAAGAAACAAACTGGTTTAATACATTCTCAGTGGTATGCTCTTGAAGTGGTAAGGAGAAATCACTAGGAAGGGAGATATCATCAAAGTATTCATCCCCAAAAGAACAATTTAACCACCATGAATTTTCAGTTATTGGTTGTGTTGGGGGGTATAAAATAAGTCTTTGTGTGGACAATCCATTGGAAATAGTCATCTCTCCATCCCTACATTATATAAAAGCATTTGCAGTAGCTAACCATGGTCTTCCAAAAATAATAGGATGCCCTTTAGAAGGATCCTTTGATTCTATGATCATAAAGTCAATAGGGTATTCCCGTGAGGATATTGATACAACAATATCATACAAGACTCCAACAAGTTTTACTGTAGTGCGATCTGCTAGTTCTAGGATGGAAGGAGTAGGTCAAAGAAATTGTCCTAACTATAAAACTTCTAAAAATGTGGTGGTCATCATGTTAATAGCAGATCCTAAATCGATTAATCTATTTTCTATGGCAGTGTTTTTTATAATTACAGTCACTAATGGGGCTCCTGGATTTGCATATTTTTCAATCCGGGATTGATCTGTCATACATTCAGACATCTCTCCTATAACATGAATTGTAAGAGGGTCCTTTTTCTTCTTTCCTAGGAATTTAATACATATCTCCTTTATTACCTTAATATAGATTGGAATATATTTGATAGCATGTAACAGAGGGATCTTAAGACAGATATTCTTTAATTCATTCAAAATGTTGTACTCCGGATGAACTACAAGTTTTTCTATTACTAGTCTTTCTAGAAATGGAGGAATTATTTGCTCCTGAATAGTTTCTTGTGGAGGATGGGTGTGTACTGGAACCTTTGGAATGTTCACATTCTCCAAAATAACATCATTCACATGTTCATTTGAATCTTCTTCTTCTTCATTTGGTTCCTGAATGATGTCGGATGACTTGGGTTTATTATTTACAACTCTTCCTGATCGTAATTGAATTTCATGTACAGGTACAGTCGAAATAAGGTGCGATGGAAGAGTTTGCAACTCAATGCTATTAGGAGATTGAGTTGGATTATTATTAGGGTTAGTTATTGATTGCGCATGTAATAATGTCAATTGACGAGGATTTGCATTCTGAAAGTGATAAGGTTGTTGTGTGAAAAAAAGGAACTTGAGGTACAAATCCATGAAACATTTGCTAGAAACTTGTTTGATTCTGAGGATAAGGAAGATTAGGTGTTGGGACAGGTTGTGGCTAAGGATATGGTTGTCCTCTCCATCCTGGTGACCAATATTGTTGTTGTGGAAATTGAGGAGGGTACTGAGGTGGCCAATTCTGCCAACTTGAATTATTCCATTGTTGAGGTGGTTGATACAGAGGATAATAGAGTGGAGGTTGCAGTGGAAAGTTCTGATATATTGGTTGGTCTGTAGGTTGCCAACGAGGCCTTCTAGATGTTTCAGCTACATCCCCACCCTTATAGATGGCTTGCAACCCAGGCAAGGATGGGCAGTTATCTGTTGGATCCTCTTCTGTAAAAATGTGACATACGAAGATGTTGTTTAATGGACATTCCCTTTGGGGATGTTTAGTTCTACATATTAGACAAAAGATACTCATTGCTGATTGTTATTCATCCTACCTCTTCTTAGCTTGTAAAGAATCTAGTTGAGAACCCATTTCTCCTAAGATATCAGTTTTGAAATTATCCAATAGGTTTCCTAACTCTACTCTTGTAACTCCACCTGAACTAGGAACATTTCCTCTTACATTTCTACTAAAAGGATCTCGAAAAAATTTTGCAACTTTCCCCCCTACTCCTAGAATACTTTTTACACATATCACCAATTTGTGCAAAAATTTTATGAGAAATATCACCAGCTGCCATGAGATTAAGACTTTCTAACAAGTGCTCGGAGATCCCCTTAAGGAAAAGTGTACGTACTACATCTTCTCGGAGGTCATTATATTTAGATCCTTTAGAGATAATCCTCTAGGCTCTTGTCTTCAAGTTGTTGTATCTTGAACATATCATGTTGAGAGTCCTTGGGTTTGCAATAATCTTGATATTTTCGTAAGAATGAATTTTTCATATCATCCCAAGTCCTGATATTGAATTCTCCTAATCCCATGAACCATCTCAAGGAAGAATCTTTTAGTGTAGCGGGAAAGAGTTTTAGTTTGTGAGCATATTGTAGATAATTATAGCTCCTACAAAGGATATCGAACTCGAACAGGAATGTGTCTGAGTCCTCATTACTTTTTCCATAAAAAGTAGGTATGGAGGAAGGAGGGATGTTTTTCATAGTTACATCCTGCATTCTATCTAAAATAGGGAACCCGAAGGTGGCCTCTGTTTGATTTTCCCCTTCTCCTTCTTCATTTCTAACTTCATCATGATCTTCATTTTCTCCCCGTCTCTCCATATAAGCTGGATTCTTAACATAGATATACCTAGGAGGCTCCTTTCGAGGTGATAACGGGGCGTCCCAACATTCTTTTTTGGGAGAGATCTTCCTTTGATCAACCGTGTTTTTATTGAATCCTAGAGGAATAGTAGTTTCTACTGTAGAAGTTTCAATTTTCGAAATGATTGGATCTATTGAGGTTCCAAAGATAGCTTTTACTTGGGCAGGATCAACAAAGTCAATGAAATTCGGATCTCCTACTAGTGAAAAAGTTGTATTAATTGGATTCAAAACTAGTGGAGGACTAAAGATTTCTAATAGCTGATTCTCTTGAACTACCTCAAGAATGAGGTCCTTAGGACCCCCTTCCAAGGTTCCTTCTCCTTCTATGGCTTCCCCAGTAATATCTCCTGAGAGAGTCTCCTTAGGCTTCAGGGTAGAACTACTTCCTATAGGCATCTTTCGATACCTTTCCGATGAGTGAATAGTTGGGGAATTATGTCCCCTACGGTAGTTAGTAGGGATTTTGATAAGTTTTCCTATATTAACAAATCTACCCTAAGGATCTCTAATTCTTCTCATGAAAAATTTTAAACTAAAGAAATCCTATGCTACTGCTATTACTGGATTTGGGGGTTCCTGTTATAACAGATGCACGGGCTCTTACCTCTCGTCTTAACGCTCCCCTACTACCAACCTATTGCTAAGATTCATAAAGAGTTCTAATATACCTTACAGAACAACTCCCCGGCAATGGCGCCAAAAGTGTTTGGTGTTATAATGTCTAAATTAATTCACTTGATCTTTAATTATCAACTGGGCTTGGTAGGCTTAGAGTTGACACAAAATGTATGCGAAGGTAGAGGGTGTCATGTAAATATTTTAACAAACAAAATATCGAAAGATATTTCAAAATGAAAAACTAATTCAAACTCCTAAGAATGCAATTATTAAGGTAATTAAACTGAGACGGAATAATAATCTAAAGAATTGATAATTTATTTAATAACTTTAAACTGAAAAAGATACAATCAACAAATGAATATTCAAATGGGAAACTAGGGTGCAAGGATTAACACAACGGATGAGAACGTACAATGATTTTTGTAGAACGTAGGTTAACACAACAACTCAACGCGTGATAAGCAGGTGAAGTGTTGACAGAGGAGGCTGCAAGCTAGCGAATTATCTAGAACACAAGCTCCATCACCTAGATGCATGGATAGCAGGTTGTTTGCAAGTTGTTTCACATTTTAATTTCCTGAAATTAATTCTCAATAGCATGCAGTCTGGTTAGCAATCTAGATGGAAAGCTGGACATCAAGTTAGGCCGTGAGCTGGATATGGTAGGCATCAATCTAGGGCGAACGAAGTGTCTATTTGTCGGAACACTTCATGACTATTGTCTACAGCAACACCTTTCAACATCTGGCAAACTACCAACATGTTTTGTGCTGTGGCCTAGATGACAAGCTAGACATAGAGTTGAACGTGATGTGCGCAAGGCAGGATGAATGTGTTCTTGTTATTAATTTGTCCCAAAAAAATTCTAAAATATGAAAACAAATATATAAATTAATTAATACATCAAATGTGCTTTAATAATGTCAATTTTAATTAATAAAATTATAAAAATGATAATAATAAATAGATTTCATATAAACCTTAAATTCATACATACCTGAGCTGAATATGGATCTGCGTGACATAAAATATACATAAAAATAATAAAAAATATGTTTAAATGAGTAATTTAATTGCCAAAAATGATAACAATTCTAGGATCAACAAATGCTTACCTTTGGGATGATGATAGTCCCTTTTGCTTTTATTGGAGTGTACTGTGAGAGCTTGATCTTCACTTCCCATATTTTATTCTCAGGATATTATTCAAGCTTCTTCTTGTGAGAATTCCTCCCATGGTCTACTGAAGGTGACTAGCTTTCTTCTAGCACAAATCCCTTGAATGAAAGAGTCCCATGCCTTAGGGAGACCATTCAAGGTGGTCATCAAAATTTTTGCATTCTCTACTTCTTCATCTACTGCTTCAAGTTGTTCTTTGATATGGGAAACCCTTGTAAAGTATGACTGTATGGTCTCTGCATTCTAGATCTTCACATTTTTCAACTGATTTCTCAAAGTCATCTTCCGATTTATGTTCTTCCCTTCAAATAGCTTGATCAGGGAATGAAACATCTCTTTAGGTGTCTTTAGGGAGGACACTTGTGGTATGAGGTGATCCTTGGTTGAATCAGCAATAATCCTCTTGGCCTTGAACAAGTTCTTCTTATGTAAAGCCTTAGCTTCATCTTCCTCTGGAACTGGAACCTCTTCACTAATGTAGGAGTCCAATTCATTTTCTTCAAGAACTAGTGAGATCTTGTACTTCCATGCTCAGAAGTTATCATCTCCCTCAAGCTTTTCATCAAGCTTGGTGTGATGAGACATATTAACTAAGAACCTCAAATGGAAATACAAAATATTTAGATCTTACCAATTTGAGAAGCTGAAAACTTTATCTGGAGCTGATCTTCTGCAATGTTGGTTTTCTGGTTTCGGGGCAAATTAGGGTTTGACTTTCCTAGAGTTCTACTCAACCAAAAACTTTGATCTTGGTCTCTAAAATTTGATTTTGAGGAGGATAATAAACATATGCTTGACTCACTCAAAAATTCCACTTCTGTGAAAATCCCTAATTTCCCGATGTAGTGGTAGGTCAAAAACTGAAAACGCTCAGAATTAAATTCTTCTTCGACAAAAAGATGCGCCCTTCAATGGAGAGTCAGGCTAGCCTCCTTTTGCTGATGGATTGTGGAGAGAGACCCAAAACATAAGAAGCCCTAGCTTCTACAGCTGCACAATGTCTTCTTCTCAGGTTAGCTCTGATACCATGTTAGGTTTTTATCATTTAAGCAATATGATATTAGGATCTTATCTGAGAGAATAACATGCACAACAATCAATCACAAGAGACAATAGACACAAAGATTTTCCTCGAGGAAACCATAAAGGAGAAAACCCCGCAGCTTCCTCAGATATAGAATGAGCACCAATGGCTGTAGTAAAACCCAAAGACAAAAAGATGATCTCCAACAGCTGTTCTCTCTCTCACTTAAGCGAGCTTCTCCTCTCTCACCTATGCGCTATAGCTAGGTGAGTGTGTGATTCAAATAGAGAGTCTCACTCTTTATTTATACTAGTTTCCAATTTGAGAATCACGTACCAAGTCTGACTTCTCTAGGAGAGCCTAATAACCCTAGTGCCCCACAACTATGGGGACTTTTCCCCCTGATCGACAAGGAGGGTTAACCTCTATGAATTTACATGACTTGATTACATTAATGATTCTCCCGATAGTAACATCAGGGACCAATGAAATTTACAAGTGAATACATTCTAAAGTTACAAATACATCAATACTGTAAACTTCTTCGGCAGTCACCTCTTGGACAGACAGTTCATGGGCAAGTTTAAAAACACTCTCGAGCAGTGCTAAAATACCCACAGAACTGATGGGAAGCATGTTAACTATTCTGGGCAGGGTGATTTCAACCTCGGGCAACCTCATTCTATCTTTAGGAATCCTACTAACACATCCGAGTAGGATCCATGCAACTTCTATTTAGTCTCAGGAAGTTTTCCCTAATTCTGTGAAGCAGTGAATCCTCAAGCAGACTTTAGGAAGGCTTGGGAAACATGCTTCATCATCCGAGTAGTTAGTTGGGCATCTGGGTAGGATCTAGGAAGTCTTCAAGAAACTCAAGCAGCATTGTTTCCTTTCACGAGCAGCACACAGGAAAACTTAGGCAGGATCAGATTTATCTAAGGAAGTTACAGATTGATCTTGGGAAACAAGAAGTAATTAGGGTAGCAAGCCCTGAGTTGAATATTTTGTAAAAATTATCCTTGTGGCAATGGTTCAATCCTATTAGGATTTGATAAGTTATTGAGGAACATTCATATCAGAATTCTGAGATTGCAGACTCAGTCATCTCATTTAAGGGATGAATTACTAATGCTTTTAGGGATTTTTTCCTTTAAAGGTTTCCCCGTGAAAAACATCTTGTGTTCATGTGTGTGATTTTGTTATTTATCTACTACACTTATCTTATTGTTATCTTACAGTATGGAAAATTTAAAAGAATACATGCTAATGCTAAAATTCAACATGTTATCTTATTGTTATCTTACAGTATGGAAAATTTAAAAGAATACATGCTAATGCTAAAATTCAACATGATTCCCCTATGGAGGGTCATTCCTTGGCGCTCCAGGATGTAGAGATTTCACCAGCAGTCACAGTAGGAGGGTCATTCCTCGATGTTCCAAGATGCAGATATTTCACCAGAAGTTGCTATACCACCAGATGTTTCCCGGGATTGATTCTTTGTTATTTTTCTCTGTTTTTCTAAATTTATTTTTTCCTCCTTATGTGTAATCAATATGTACGAATCTACTCTAACAGAGGTAGCAAGATAGGATGCTCAAATTTTAGCGTATCCGTACTTGAAGTATTTTTTCTTTGTGATGGGCCTTCATAGAACTGCTTAGTCTCTAATTTTGTTAAGTTGATACTCGAACTCCTTTGTATATGGATCTTATTTTATTAATATAAAAAAATTACAGTTTATGTTTAAAAAAATGTATCTTCATGATATATCTTATAATTGTTTTATTTTTTTTTAGTATGGTTTATAGATTGTCCTGGTTTATCTCTTTTGCTTGTTTGCTTGATTGTGACAAATGGTTCTCATTGGTCTTGTAAAATAACTTAAAACTAACACTCGTCAGTCAAAATACTATATGTTGGCCATACATTTAAAAAATAATAATAAAATAAATACTATATGTCGTCCATATATTAAAAAGGTAAAGATAATATAATATATACTAGTACCAAATGAAAGAGAAAGAGTGGTGTATAACATATCCATGAGGTTATAATCTACTATAGAAACGATCACGAGATCAAGAACATCTATAATGATGTAGAAACACTGGTATCTACAATGGTAAAGGATCAAGTTGTCTACATAAGATCCCTCTATGACGGGGTGTGGAAAACACCATCAAGTGCTGTTGCAGGGAAGGTGTGGGCAGTCTAAATATAAAAGGGTTGAATTTGTTCACCAATATAGAGATATGCTCCTAGATGTTGAGGGTGAAAAAAGGTTTAGAATGTTGTCACATATGTTGTCCACCGACTTATGCATTGGAAAGTAACCTTTTTGAGCTCTTACGTAAGTGGTTGAGCAAGCCATGACTGGAAATTGCAAAGTTGAGTGTGAAAGAGGGCGATAATCCCATCCAATCCTTGATTTAGGAGAGCAGTGTGGTCGTTATTGGGTAAATTCATGTTCTCTAATTTGGAGAGGTTTATTATAGAGAGGGTAGAGTATAGAATATTGAAGTGCATACAATATCAATCTATCACTGTAGTATAGGTGGCTACATCCCCCCCTAAAATTCAAATGGGATATGTTGGTCATTTCAAGTTTGCACAAACCCTACCACTTCATACAAAAACATGAAAATCCTTTTCAATGTGATTGCAAGGGGAAACTCAATATTTAACCTATAACTTAATGTCTAAAAGTGTCCCTCAAGATTTACTTACCTTAGTCCCTCTTCCCTTCTCCTCCTCCAATGGTTTATGTGTTATTTTACATGGTCATGAAGGTTGGTATGCTAGAACGTATAATTTCCATTATATCATTGTATTTATATTAATTCAGATAGTCAAAAGGGAGTGGTATTGTTTACAACATAATGGTTGACTAGTTGAAAGGAGAGTATGTTTATTTGCTTAACCTTCCCCTCCTTCTCTATAATACATAGTGTTTGGTTGTATGTGTGAAACAATAATTGAATGCAACTATCATATGGCATATTGGAATTGTTTCTACAATTATAAAAACTTCCTTTGTGGGATGTTATGCGGGTGTTTGTGTGATAGTAAATAGTGGAAATTACTGAATGACCAACATCAAAGTCCCAGCATCTCATCATCCTTATGCAAATGAGGGTGCGTAAAAATATAGTAATCATCCTATTAACATAATGGTTGATTGAAATTATCATGCGAATGAGGGTGTGCACAAGGTAGCATCCCTTATATTATCATAACGATTATGTGCATTATTACCCCATATGTTGTATGTATCCCTACACCTTTTTTTCATCACAATACTTAACTGACAGGTTGAATTAGTTGTTGGATTCCTTGGGTTCTTTGATGCTAGAATTATGCTTCATGGTGCGATGATGCCCTAGTTGATCATTTCTTGGTGGATCTTCATGATACATCTATGTTGGTAGTTATGGATCGTGATATCTATTGATGTTTTAATATGATATACTTCACTCTTGAGGATGTTTTGTGGTCAACTTTCCACAGAGAATCATCCTCCCAACACATGTATCAAGCATACATATATCTCTTGTTGAGCACTCTTACTTCTCGACACTTGGTGATCATCTTGACATGGTTATCTATCATTCGATATCATATACCAATTTTTATACCATTAAGAATATATCTATCATCTTAGAGATGCTTTTTCTTCCATGCTTGCGCACAAACTATCATCTTAATATTGAATTCCTAAAATCAATGATAGCATATGGACAACTAATAGGTAGTCCATCCATGTCATGTTATTTAAGGTACATTGAGATGATAAGAATCATGCCAAGATAAGTTAGAAACCATGGAAATCAGACCTCAAATGGGAATAAGAGAGATGTTGTTACACATCATGCCTCATGCCTATACTTCCTAGAATTAGGAACAAGAATTGGAACCAATATCCATGACAACAAAGAACATATAACATCCATTTATACTTGTGTATTTTAGATCTAGATATGGGTTGACTTAAGTTCTAATGATCTCAGGTTGACTCGATCAAAAAATATATTTGTATACCCAAGTCAGTTGCATTAAATTCTATGTTGAGTTTCCAAATCCCTCAATCAAGCACCTAATTGCAAACCTAATGTCAAGAGTAATGCATTTATACTAAATCTATACCTATATCATCTCATACCTTCTTTACAAAGAAATTTTCAAACTATTCTTCATCATTATGCCAATCTAGAAAATATGGAATGTTGCGAATAAATCATCTAAATTTATTGGTGTGTAAATAATATCTCCAATGTGTGTAATACCCCAGTTTTGACCCCAATGGGGAGAGGAATGTAATGCCCTGGATTTGACCCCATGGTATTGAAATTGTACATGATGTATATATTGTATTTGAATCATGGCAAGGAGCTCAAGGCCAAAGACCTATCATTGATTTGGTGTTTTTTGTATAGGTGATCAAGGTTGATGCCTATGGTTATTGTGTTGGTCATGCACAATATATTTTGAATATAATGTAAATGTACAAATTAATAAAATACCACATCTAGCTATGCACCGCAACGTGAAAGAGATGAGGGAATTATTTCACAAGGAATAGGGAGGGGAGTTAGTCAAACCCCCTGAGCCAATAGGGGAAACCCATGAACCCTCAACTACATTTTTTTCCTCTGTCCTCAATCATTCATTTCTTCCAAAAGTTGGTTGAGGCAGTTAATTCCTTGGGCAGAGCAAGGCATGGAAGTCTGATTGTGCATCTGAGAAAACCTACAAGTCTACAGTCTCAGAAGTTGTGTTCTTGCTTCTGAAGCAAGCAAACCCTGGATTGTGTGACCAGTCCAGTCTCTCGTGGGTCGTGTTGAATGTTTGGGGGGTTATTTTTCCATCCCTTATTGTGGGGGTTCATTCAATGGATTCACGCATGGTGGTTTTTCATTTACGATTATGCATTTTTCATCAGCGAGAGTCGTGGAGAATTTTTGGTTTTAGCATAGCGTTGCTACATATTTATGCAAGTAGTTCCTTTGCCAAACCCTGGTTGTGGGATTACAGTGTTATCTTGAGCTATAGAGGGGTATGAGACCCTGCTTTCTCTATGTTATATAGTGAATCATGTGTGGTTGTGTTTTCCTTGTGGGTTGTTGTGATGTGCATCCTTGTTTTGGTCTAAAGACTTAGGAGTGGAAGAGGCCCAGAATTGGTTGATAAACCTAGTGAAGAGAGGAAACTCACAGACATATCAAGAGGGGCTGGAAAATCCATTTTGCACACCTTGAAGAGCATTGGAAGGGAAGGTATGGCCTGAGGGAACTGTGTAGTAGTGAAGGGAATATTTCCTTTTGTTGGGTTTGTAGGTATTATGGAATGCCAAGATGGATAGATCTGGTGTAGGTGTCCATAGCTATGTGGTTGAGCTCACTATCTTAGCAATTCTACCTTTCCATTTCCTTAGAATCTTGATAAACCCAAATGTTAGTTGGTTTTGCTAAGTCTTGGTGTGCAGTTGACCAGGTGTGAGTCATTGCTTTGGAAGTCTGAGAAACACAACTGTAGGTTGGTTTGACTATGTTTTGATGTGTGTTGGCTATGTGTGAGCCTGTTGTTCCCTAGTTCCTTGTGGAAATCATGCCCAACTCAGGGGTGGAAGTGGTTTTGAGATATTGATGAACACACTAGCCTATGGTTGGGTGGAACGTTGTAGTGACATAGCTAGTTGCAGGACAACTCCATCATCAAGATAAGTATTCTCTGTCATTCTTGTTTATGCAATGTAGTTGCTTATGAATGAATGACTGAATGAATGAATATGATGAATGCTTACAAATGTTTCAGTAGAGTTTACTATGATGAATGTTCCTGCAATTTTTTTCTTTATGCCTTGTATGTTTTTAATGCATCTTTCCTAAGTTCATGGAGGTTGGAAGCCTGTTACATAGTCATAATGCATCTGACTTAGCATTTTCTCCCTTTGAAATCCTTCTGGGGAAGGTGGAAGGTGGAAATCAGAAAGGATCATTTGAAACAAGGAAGAATGTGGGTTTTTCACACCCCAGGATCCTTCTACGGGAGGTGGAGGGCAGAAGCAGAAAAGTGCAGAAAATTTCTAAGGAAAAATTCAACTTTCATATTTCTGAAGTCTGAGGTCCGAAGGCATAAGTCAGAAGTGCAGAAAAAGGCTAAGGTCAAAAGTTAAGTTTTCTGATGCCCAAGTTCTGCACTGGAGGGATGAAAGGAATAATGCAAAAGGTAGAAACATGGATAAAGTTTTTTGTCGTTTGAATAGTTTTTTGATTTGTGAGTTCCGCACTGAGGGCGGAAAGGCAGAATACAGAAGGCGGAAACTAGGATAAAGGTTTCCTTCGTTGGAATAGTTTTCTGATTCCTGAGTTCCGCACTGGAGGGTGGAAAGGAGAAATGCGGAAGGAGAAAATGAGGATAAAGGTTTACATCGTTTGAATAGTTTTCTAATTCCTAAGTTCTGCACTAGAGGGAGAAATGCGGATGGCGAAATACGGCTGAGTAATTTTCTCGAAAGGTTATGTTCCTGAATTCTGAGTTCCAAAGGTGGAAGGCCCTTCAACGATTCCATCGAAAGGATTTTTTTATAAATAATGAGTTCCAAATGAGGAAGGAAGAACGTGAGCTGAATATCTCCATCACACATTGTGCTCCCATTTCTTGGATTTTGCAGTGGAAAGGTGGAAAGGGAACTGCGGAGGGTGGAGTGCGGCAATGACAGATGCAGTGCGAAAAATGTGTTTTCGGTCGCAGAAGGGAGCTGTGAAGGGAATAACAACTATTACAGTGGTTTCTAAGCCTAAGAATGATGTGGAAGAGTGTGTTAACATCCATTCCCTATGTTTCAAAAGGAGAAGTGGAAGAGTGTGTTAATGTCCATTCCCTATGTTTCGAAAGGAGAACAAGGGTTCTTGAAGCAAAAATTTTAATTTATCCACATAATGGGGTATGTGGACGTGAAATATTGGTATAAAAGACACTGGTTGCAGCAATTGTTCCTAAATGGGCCAAGTTGAACAGTTAATAGAGTTGTTGGTTGCAACATTGGGCCTAGATGTGCCAGGTGACAGTAAGTAAATGGTTTTTACTTCTGAAATTGTTATGTAACTAACAATGATGTTTATTAACACATTTTTTGTAGAGTCATAGTGTTGATTGGAATATTTGGTTTTTGGCTCAGCCATGAGAACCTACAGCATGAATGATGCACATAATCGCAATGAGGAATATTCTATGGGGGAAAACGTCTGAGTTGGAAATTCTAAGATAGAGTCCAATAGAAAGATATTTCAAGAGACTCTACCAGATTTTGCATCCACCATGAGAATCCTAAGGGTGGAGATGCAAATCTACAAAGAATATAGTGAAAGAATGATTAAGGCTCATGAAGAGTAGAATCAGTTGAACGTAGGCATGCTACAGATTTTGACAGATATCCAGAGGAGGATGAACTCTGAGCAATGGGCGGTAAATCTAGAAGGAAGTAGGAGCAATGCTAGTAGAATAAATATGGCTTCTAGTGGATCATCTGACTCTGAAGGATCCACTGGGGGTACAAATTCTTCTTCTCACAGGAATAAGAAAAAGAGGTGCTACCAAAACATATCACGTGATGAATTTAAGAAGGCAAGGCCGCCTACCTTTAATGGTGAGGTAAAGACTGGTCAAGAAGCTGAAGCTTGGCTTCTTGGGATGATAAAATATTTCCAAGTCCATGGCTAATCAGTAAATATGAAGGCTAGGGTAGCCATCTTCAATTTGACTAGAAGAGCATCGATATTGTGGGATAACTTCAGGCAAGTGAATATTATCAATGAAAGGAAGATTGTGTGGAAGAAGTTCCAGAAGTATTTCAGGAAGAAGTACCTCTCTGATATGTACTATGATGATAAGATCAAAGACTTCCATGAGATAAGATTGGGACATCAGACCATGAAAGAGTATGGAAATAAGTTCTTGGAGTTGTTGAGGTATTTCAGGTACATCAGGGATGATAAAGTAAAAATACAATGTTTTCTGAGTGGGATACCTTATTCTTATAAATACATAACTGAATTTGATGAACGTAGAACTCTAGAAGAGGATTTCAAGAAGGCTAAGTATTGTTATGATGAGAACAAAGGAAAACTTGATTACCATAAGGCATGGAAGGACAAGAGGAGTGAGAAGTATGACCAAAGGAAGAAAGGTTTCAAACCCTCTAACTTCTGAATTTAGCAAAAGAATCCATCACAGGCTGTGACTAAGCGAGCAAGAGTGGTGGATGATAGGTCAAGAAATCCGAAAGAGATCAGATAACCACTCCAATGCTGGAAATGTGGAGGACCCCATCTACGTAGGAATTGTCCACTTGAGAATGGGTATATGAGGCAAGCTCATAACATTCAAGAAGCTGAAACTATGGGTCAAGTAGCAAGGGTTGTTCCTAGGATTTATGCAGCACTAGAGGACCGCCAGGCAGATTATCAATCAACTATGGTTAAAGTTGCAGGTAAGATTGTTGATCAATGTGTTTCTATTTTGATTAACCCTGGATCTACTCATAGTTATATTACTCCTAGAGTTGTTGAGATTTGTTCTTTTAATAAGTTAAAGCATAACAAATCATGGTTAGTTCAACTAGCCACTGGGACTAAGAGAAAGGTTAGTGAAGTGGTATAGAAATATCCATTGGTTATGGATGGATTAGTCGCTTATGCAGATCTGAATATTCTACCACTTGGTTCCTATCATATTCTCATTAGAATGGATTGGTTGGAAGCACACATACTAAAGATTGATTGTTACAATAAGACTTTTGAATGCATAGAGGAAGAAGGCAACTTAAGGGTTGTGAGAGGCATTCCAAAGGTGATTTCTGTTAGGAAAATTTCAACAATGTAGCTGAAGAGGTGATGTAGGAAAGGTTGCAGAGTGTAAACAGCTCAAGTTTTGGAGGCAACAGAGAATTAAACTCCTAGGTTGGAGGACTTTCATGTGTTGCGGGAATTTAGGGATGTTTTCCTGATGAAATTCTAGGGCTTCCTCCAAAGAGGGACATTTATTTCACAATTGAACTTGTGCCAAGAGTAGCACCAGTGTCTAAGACACCCTATAGGATGAGAACGCTAGCATTGCTAGAATTGAAGATGCAGCTGCAAGAGTTGTTCAAAAAGAAGTACATCAGAACAAGTGTGTCTCCTTGGGGAGCACTAATTCTGTTTGTGAAAAAGAAATATGTTACACTCAGGTTGTGTATTGATTACAGATAGCTGAACAAATTCACTATGAAGAATAAATACCCTTTACCTCGAATTTATGACCTCTTTAATTAAATGAGAGGAGCAAAGGTATTTTCCAAGATTAACTTGAGATCTGGTTACGATCAGGTAAGAATCAAGGATAAAGATATTCATAACACAACCTTCAGAACAAGGTATGGACACTATGAGTTTGTAGTGGTACCATTTGGTCTCACAAAAGTACCAGCTACATTTATGTGTCTCATGAATAGTATTTTTAGTAGGTATCTAGATAAGTTTGTTCTTGTTTTCCTGGATGAAATTCTTATTTAATCTAAGAATGAGGAAGAGCATGAAGAACATTTGAGGATGACTTTGAAATTGCTAAGGGAGCATAATTTGTATGCAAAGTTAAGCAAACATGACTTCTATAAAGATAGGATTCATTATTTGGATCACATTATCTTAGATGAAGGAATATCTGTGGACCCTGAAAATATTGAAGCCATTATGAATTGGCCAACCACAAGAAATGTGATAGATGCGAGATATTTTATGGGAGTTGCAGGATACTATAGGAGGTTCATTAAAGGATTCTCAAAGGTTGCACATCCAATCACTTATTTGCAAAAGAAGGGAATACAATTTGAATGGACACCAAGGTGTGAAGAAAGCTTCTAGCAGTTGAAGAATATTCTCACAAGTGCACCAGTTTTGAAAATTGCAGACCTGGAAAAAGATTTTGTGGTGTGTATTGATGCATGTAATCAAGGACTTGGATGAGTTCTTATGCAAGACAACCATGTGGTATGTTATGAGTCGATAAAGTTGAAACATCATGAGAATAACTATGCCACTCATGATTTAGAACTTGCAGCGATAGTACATGCTCTCAAGATGTGGAGGCATTAATTAATGGGCATAAAATCTGAGTTAAGGACATACCACTATGGTCTGAAATATTTGTTTGATCAGGGAAATTTAAATGCTAGGAAAGCTAGATGGTTGGAGTTTTTATGTGAGTTTTATCTTGAAATCAAACACATAAAAGGAAAAGAAAACAAAGTGGTCGATGCACTCAGTAGGAAGGTGTATGAAATGCATGTGGCATCTCTTAGTATATGCCAATTAGATTTGAGACAACATATTGTTAATCATACTGCTGAAGATGAAATGTATGTGCAGATAAAGGAAAAATTGCAGCAGCAAAGTATTGAGAAGAGGTATGAGGGATATAAATTGGAAGAAGATGGACTTCTTACTTAGAAAAACAAAATTTATATTCCAAATGTAGAAGGTTTGAGGAGAAATTTTATGGATGAGATCCATCAAGCTCCATATTCTGGTCACCTAGGATATCAGAAAACAATTACTACAACTAGAAAGCAGTATTTTTGGCCACGAATGAAGAAGGACATTGCTGAGTATATTTCAAAGTGCATGAAGTGTCAACAGGTGAAGGTTGAGCATCAACACCCAGCAAGTTTGTTGTAGCCTTTTCCAGTTCTAGAATGGAAATGGGAAGTTGTTTCCATGTATTTTATTACAGGATTGCCAATGACTTGGAGACAACAGACTCCATCATGGCTGTGGTGGAAAAGTTGGCAAAGGAAGCACATTTTATACCGGTCAAGTCCACTTATAAGACTGATTCCATTGCAAAAATATTCATGAAGGATATTTTCAGATTGCATGGATTTCCTAAGGGAATAGTTTCAGACAAGGATCCCAAGTTTACTTTCAATTTTTGGAAGGGTATGTTTGCAGATTTGGGTACAAATTTGAACTTCAGCACTGTCGACCATCCTCAAACTGATGGACATATAGAAAGAGTGAATCAAGTCCTTGAATACATGCTTCATATATATGTGATGGACAAACTAACCAAGTGGGAGGATTATTTACACTTGGTAGAGTTTCCTTATAATAATGGACAACAAACATCCTTGGGGATGAGTCTATATGAAGATTTGTATGGAAGAAGGTGTAGGACACCAGTGACTTGGGATAATATAGTGAAAAGGATTGTGCTTGGTCCATAATTGCTCAAGGAAATGGAGCAAGAGGTTGCAAATATCAGGTAGAACCTGAACGCATCCCAGGACAGACATAAAAGCTATGCAGACAAGCATAGAGTGCATAGAGATTTCAGTGTTTGGGATCATGTTTACCTCAAAGTGAGGGCAAGGAAGAGTTCCTTGAAGCTGGGAAGTTGTGCCAAGTTGTCACCTAGATACAATGGGTCATTTGAAGTGATTAAAAGAATAGGTCCAATTGCATATAGAATTGCATTGCCTGCTATCACGAAAGCTCATAATGTTTTTCATGTTTCTTTTCTTAACAAATATGTACATGACCCTAACCATGTGATTGATTGGGATATGATCCAGGTGGAACTTGAGGGGGAGTTCCAAATTGAACCATTGCGCATCCTCGACAAAAAGGTCACAATGCTCTAGAATCGAACTGTTGGACAAGTGAAGGTGTAGTGGGAGCACTACAGTCCTGAAGAGGCTACATGGGAGCTGGAGGATGCCATGCAATTGGCACATCCATTTTTGTTCAATTTTGTAAATCACTAAGGACAGTGCTATTGTAAGGGGGAGGGGAATGTAATACCCCGGTTTTCACCCCAAGGGGGAGGGGAATGTAATGCCCCAGTTTTTACCCCATGGTATTGAAATTGTACATGATGTATATATTGTATTTGAATCATGGAAAGAAACTCAAGGCCAAGGCCTTTCCATTGATTTGGTGTTTTGTGTATAGGTGATCAAGGTTTATTCCTATAGTTATTGTGCTAGTCATGCACAATATATTTTGAATATCATGTAAATGTACAAATTAATAAAATACCACAGCTAGCTATGCAATACAACATGAAAGAGATGGGAGCATGATTTCATAAGGAATAGGGAGGGGAGCTAATCAAACCCATTGAGCCAATAAGGTGTGACCATATTTCAATAGGGAAACCCATGAACCCTCAACTACATTTTTGTCCTTTGTCCTCAATCATTCATTTCCTCCAGAAGTTGGTTGAGGCAGATAATTCCTTAGGCATAGAAAGGTGTGGCAGTCTGATTGTGTGTCTGAGCAAACCTACAAGTCCGCAGTCTGGGAATCTGTGTTCTTGCTTCTAAAGCAAGCAAACCCTGGATTGTGTGCCCAGTCCAGTCTCTTGTGGGTCGTGCTGAACATTTGTGGGGTTATTCTTCCATCTTGTGGTTGTAGGGGTTCATTCCATGAATTCACGCATGGTGGTTATTCATTCACGGTTATGCATTGTTCATCAGCCAGAGTCGCAAAGCGTTGTTTGTTTTAGCTGAGTGTTTCTACACATTTCTACAAGTAGTTCCTTTGTCGAACCTTGTTTGTGGGATTACAGTGTTATCTTGAGCTGTAGAGGGGTATGCAACCTTGTTTTCTCTGTGTTTCATAGTGAATCATATGTGGTTGTATTTTCCTTGTGGGTTTTTTTGATGTGCATCCTTGTTTTGGTCTCAAGACTTAGGAGTGGAAGAGGCCTAGAATTTTCTAATAAACCTAGTGAAGAGAGGAACCTCACAGACAAATCAAGAGGGGCTAGAAAATCCTTTATGCACACCCTGAAGAGCACTGGAAGGGAAGGTATGTCCTAAGGGAACTGTGTAGCAATGAAAGGAATACTTCCTTATGTTGGGTGTGTAGGTATTGTGGAATGCAAAGCTGGATAGATCTGGTGTGGGTGTCCATAGCTCTGTGGTGAGATCACTAACTTACCAATTCTACCTTTCCATTGCCTTAGCATCCTGACAAGCCCAACTGTTAGTTGGTTTGGATTTGGTGTGCATCTGACCAGGTGTGAGCCATTACTTTGGCAGTCTAAGAAACCCAACTTTAGGTTTGTTTGACTATATTTTGATTTGTGTTGGCTATGTGTGAGCCAGTTGTTCCCTAGTTCCTTGTGGAAATCATGACCAGCTCGGGGGTGGCAATGGTGTTGAGAGATTAATGAACACACTGGCCTATGGTTGGGTGTAATGTTGAAATGACATAACTAGTTGCAGGACAACTCCATAATCAAGATAAGTATTCTCTATCATTCTTGTTTATGCAATGTAGTTTCTTATGAATGAATGACTGAATGCATGAATATGATGAATGCTTACAAATGTTTCACTGGAGTTTACTGTGATGAATGTTCCTGCAATTGCATTTGTTTATGCCTTGTATGTTTTAATGCATCTTTCCTAAGTTCATGGAGGCTAGAATCCTGTTAAAGATTCAGATTTCCTCCCTTTGAAATCCACCTAGGGAAGGCAAAAATAAAAAAGGAGCGGTAGAAACAAGGCAGAATTTGGGTTTTCCGCACCCCAGGATCCACCTACGGGAGGTAGAGGGCGGAAGCGGAAAAGTGTAGAAAATTTCTAAGGCAAAAGTTAAAATTTTGGTTTCCAAAGTTCGAGGTCGGAAGGCGGAAGTCAGAAATGCAGAAAAAGGATAAGGTCGAAAGTTAACTTTTCCCAGATTCCTGAGTTCTGCACTGGAGGGAAGAAAGGAGAAATGCAAAAATGAGGATAAAGGTTTTCGTCGTTTGAATATTTTTCCTATTCCTGAGTTTCGAACTGGAGAGCAAAAAGGCAGAAGGTAGAAACGAGGATAAAGGGTTCCGTCGTTTGAATAGTTTTTCAATTCCGTAGTTCCTAACTAGAGGGAGGAAATGAGGAATGTGGAAGGTGGAATATGGCTGAGTAATTCTATCAAAAGGTTGTGTTCCTTAATTCCAAGTTACGAAGGCGAAAGGCGGAAGGCCATTGAACGATTCCGTTGAAAGGATGTTTTTTCAAATTTTGAGTTCCGAAGGAGGAAGGTGGAAGGGAGGAATTTGATTTGAATATCTTCGTCACACATTGTGCTCCCAATTCCCATATTCCACAGCGGAAAGGTAGAAAGGGGAGTGCGGAGGGCGGAGTGCGAAAATGATAGATTTAGTGCGAAAAAGGTTTTTCCAGTCGTAGAATGGATCTGTGAAGGGAGGAATGACTATTACAGTGGTTTATAATCCTTAGAATTATGTGGAAGAGTGTGTTAACATCCATTCCTTGTGTTTCGAAAGGAGAACAAGGGTTCTTGAAGCAAAAATTTTAATTTATCTGCATAATGGGGTATGGGGATGTGACAATGTGTATATTGATAAGAAACAACCATGTCTATAAGAAATGATCTTAATATGCATCTAATCCATTATTCCAAACTCAAAGATGATCCTTACATAAGAAAAAATAATTGTTTAAAGTAATAGACCTCAAATATTGTCTTTGTTACCCACTCCATTGATTGTCACACATTCCAATGAATAAAACACAAAATGACCTTAGATGTAATGGTTGTAATTGAAAATGATGGACCTACTAGAGACTAAGTAAATTTTATTATACCTATAAATAAAAATAGTGTGCAAAGGAAATCCAAATGACCAAAAAAATTGAATATAAAGATTAAAAAAGACTTGGGGAACTTCTCTTTGAAATCAATAAAAATATTTTAAAATAAAAAGAAATTTATAAGGTAAAGTGAAGCCCCCTCTCTTCAAATGGAAAGAATAAAGGGGAGAGAGCCCACTAAACCTCTCAAAAACTTAAACTTTCAAGGGAATGTAATACCTTACCTCGTCTCTTTCAAAAAAATTCAAAACTGTTAAGGGAACAAACTACCTCTTTGAAATGATAACATTTAATCAAGATTTTACATAGAAAAACACGTGCATAAGAGAGGTTGTAGTTTGTATTTATAGTCAATGCCACAAGAAGATTACCAAGACTTGTGAATGAGAACCACAAGTATTATATTTAGGGAAATATTTTTGAGAAACTATTATTTGCAATCTATTGGTTAAAATATTACCCCACAAATCTTTCATTGACTTATATAGGTACAAGCAGTCCAGATGAAGTCATGTCTGAGTCTGCCATTACCATTTTCTGACTTTTTCTGGATTCAATCTCAGTTGGATTAAATTTTTGAAAGGTTAATTCCATAGTTCACTTACAGTAGTGTTATGTAGTAATGATGTAATAAGTTGGGATGGTCTCTTAAAAATACTAAATGTATTTGGGGAGACTAGTATTTGGATACAAAGCTAGGGCATAGACAATTTTAGATTTGGAAAACAAGATCCATCAAGCTCAGACAATGTATATTTTGATTTATTTCTAGAGATAGAAAATATAATGTTGTTTTTTTTTCTCAGAAAGAAAAAGGTACAACTAATCCCCTTATATCATAGAATAACAACGACATAGAAACTTCTCATAGTAATATTTTTTTGTTTAAAATTAGTCAACTAAGAACAAACTATCTAGTGTTATATATAAGAACATTTCTTTGATAGAATGAGATTTATGAAGAGTCTAGACATGTTGGTCCCTAGAGCTTCGAGGAACTTAATAAGGAATATTATTGTTCACTTTTGATGTAAATTAAAGTAGAGTTCTGAATTCTAGTGCAGGATCTAACAAATGTATCTTCGATGATGCCATTATAGCTCCCCAAATATATCGTTGGATAAAAAATGAAGTTTAAAAATAATCAAGTAATAGACCCCAATATAGATGCAAAAACTTTCTTGGAATTCCCTAGACTAGTTGCTACTGATAATATTTTATAGGAAAATAACCTAACTTAGATTTATAAGAAGGGAATTTGAAACAAATAATTAGAATGATATCTAAGTTCAGAAAGACCAAACCCCATACATGCCTCCTTGCTCTTCAATGAGCTACAGATTCTCAATTCTTGATCATACGCTTTTGGCGACGCTCCATGGTATGATCTGTTATAGACTTGCACCCTTGTTTCCTCTAAACAGGGGGTTCAGAGCCAGAATATGTGTTACAACTGATTTTACCACACATGGTATATCACACATTTATGGCCTTCCATGTCTCTCTGCAGACTCTTTGGACCACATGGACCATTTTTGTACCTTTGATGTTTCCAAGATCATCCCTAAAAACACCTGTTATTTGATATACACAACTTTTAAACCCTTTCTCGCGTATACACGTGGATATAACCCTTAAACCCATGTACATCGGGATGTGTGCAAAAGGCCAAATATTTTTGGATTTTTCCTCAATGTGGATCTGATTCACTTATCTCTTGGCCTTCCATATGCCTCGAGATCGCTCGGATTTGACCTTCCATTACCCCATTGAATCACTATGTAACGAACCCTTTGGATACATTGAGAGAGGAGAATTGAAGAGCAAGAAAACTATAGTCCATTGTTGTCATAGCTTATACTTGATTCTGCATCCCTTTGTCCCTTGGAGCACTTAGTGTTCTTCCCAAGCTTGCCTTTTCTTGTGAGCTTGCTATCAAGAGATGGAGGATTGAGGTGGTGGAGGACTCAGTTTCTCTAGTTCGCAAATGTGCCAATAGAGGTTGTCATTCATGTAATCTCTGATTTATATTAATAGAAATATATTTTCCTGTCCAATGATGTGCATTTAAATGAATATTGAATCCATGGATGCTTTTAATTGCTTATACATTATTGATCATATATGCTAGAGTAGTTCTAACACCATTATACAGCATGCTTGTATTTTTTGTTGATTGTTGAGAGTGCAAATTGTTAACACAAGTGGGATTGGAAAAGCTCAACAGGGATCTACATCAACCCTCCGGAATAAGGTATGTTTCAAGATCCTTTAGTGTTAGATATTTTATTTCTCTTGCATATTGGGAAGGGATTGATTTCTGCGATTACTTTGTCTGTTGTGGTAGACCTCAAGCCATAGGTAGTTTTCTCTGTAACAATATGCATCCATGATAGGGAGATCATTGTTGTTATTCACCTGAGTCGATAATTCCCCAAATTGTTGGTATGGGTGGTGAAATTGCAGCCATTCTAGATGTTGTAGGTTATGACTTGCAAGAAAAGAGCCCATTTCAAATATGGTAATGCTCCCATTATCCCCCCCCCCCCCTCGATTCAGGCCATCCTCCTCCTCTTCTTCCTCTTCATCCTCCCACTTCCCAACACCCGTCTGTGCAAGAAAATCCTCCACTGCTGCAAATTGAGTAGTCTAAAAATTAGGTCTGTGAATGTCTCTACACACTTGTTCAAGACTACCCCTAGCTGCAACACTCACATGACACTACATGCCACAAGATCAGGAGCTGAGAAGACCATCCTCCATGTTAATAATTACTACATCGCCACCATCGTGAAGCTTCTCCACCCACCTTTCCAGGGGTTGCAAGAACCAAAACTCAGAAGGGGCAAGCACAACCTAGGACCCCATATGGATATTTATTATACTAAATCTGAATTCTTACGAAACCTATAACTGGAACCCCTTGTGGTGGAATCCTTCCCTATTTGAAAACCGAAATGGGTCAAATGTATATGATGGCTTGGATGGATCACCTTCTTGTCAAAGTTCACTTAATTTCTCCCCAAGACACTATTCACTCACGCTTCCTGTGTGAACGTAATATCCTCAGGTGTTTGTTTGGGTGTGTGACCCTGCAAACACTGTTGTCCGATGGAAATGAAAACCAAGACTACTCTGATCTACTATGCTAATGTCGCATTTGATGGTGCGGTGGATTCGCATGGAACATATGTGCAATGCTTGTAATGTGTTTTGTATGCTAGGATAAAAGGAAGCAGAGACGATTTATATATTTACATATTTTTATTTTATGAAAATTATGAAAGAGATGCATAAAAAAAAACAATAAGTAAACAACTATGATTTATAATTAATTAATCATTAATTTAATAAAAGGACCATTACTGTATAAGTGTGCATTTTTTTAACTTAAAAATTATAGTAGGGATACTAAATAACGAAGTGTAGTCACTCATTATTTTTGTTTTATTCATTAACACATTCTATATTATGTGAGTATTTATGTTTTATTCACTCATAAGCCATGGCATTAGTAGTTATGTTTTTTGTTTTTGGAAAAAATTAGATCCCAAATTATTATTAAAACAAAGAGACTTGAATATATCTTGGTCTTGGGCTCCCCCTTTTATGCCTAGGAAGAAAAGTTGAGAAGAGTTAAGAGGGTACTCAAGTTGTGCGCCAAATATGTAGCATCCCCAGATCAAAGAAGAACCAAAGCCATGCTAATCTTAGTGTCTCGTTAGCTTTCCATGGAGGTAGCCCATATTTCAAAGGAAGAGTTAGAAAAGGAAGTAACTCTCCATCAAGAGTTACATGCTTCCTGTAGGCAGGAGGAATAATTTTGGAGACAAAAATCAGGATGTCTTTGGCTTAAAGTCGGGGGCCGAAATACTCCCTTTTTCCATAAACAAGCAGACGTGAGGAAGAATTACAAAACTATACAAGAGATCCACTCTCATGATCAATTCATCCAAGACATTGATAAAATGAAAAAAGGAATCTTCTTGACACTTTAACGCCATCTACTCTGTGGAGCAAGTTTCCAATCCAACAAATATTGTGCTTATGGATCTAGTCCCTAGGTTGGTCAAAAGAAAGGAGAATAATAATTTGATGCAAAGGATCACGATTGAAGAACTAAAATCTATTGTGGAATATATGGAAGAAGATAAGGTACCAGGCCTGAACAGATCCAATGCAAGGTTTATTAAGGTATACTGGGAAATTGTGCAGAAGGATTTATTTAAAATGGTGTTAAAATATCAGGATTGTAAAAAATGTAGTGGAAGCACAAACTTAGTGTTTCTAGCACTTATCTGCGAAGAAAAATATGATATCTCTTTTGACATATTTTGACCCATCTCATTGTGTAATATTGAATATAAGATAATCACCAAAGTTATTGCTAAGAGATTTAAAAGCATCCTGACACGTATCATTCCAGAGAATCAAGGACGCTTCATACTAGTTCAAGAGGCAATCCAATCCAGTCTAAAGAATCATGAAAAAGGTATGGTGGTGAAATTAGACTTAGCTAATGCATTTGATAGATTTTGTCACTCATTTCTTTTTTCAGGTAATGTTAAGGTTTGGGTTTGAACCAAGCTTCATCTGTTGGGTCAAATATTGTATAATTAATCCTTGTATTGCTCCTCTCATCAATGGAAGGGTTGCAAACTTCTTCCAATCCTCTCGAGTCCTGAGGAAAGGTTCCTCGCTCTCTCCATTTCTCTGTGCAATCCAAGCCTCGTTTCTTAGCCTTCAACTCAAGTAGGCCAGGAAGGATCAAGACTTAATTGGCATCAGAATGGCTCAGGCAACTAAAGACATCAATCATGCACAATTTTCAGATGAAACTATTTTTCTAGGAGGTGCCAGTCAGCTCATAGCGAGAATATTCAAGACCGAATCGGACTCCTACTGCCAAGCATCTGTAAGCAAGCTAAATCTAAGAAAGTGCTCGATTTACAGTTGGAATATAAACCCCAGGGATATTTTTGGAGTATGTCGCAAATTAGGAATTGAGGGAGAAACTAACTGGGATTCCTTTAAATATATGGGGGTCCCAATTTTCAAAATCAAACCGAAAACCTCTGATTGGATTCCATTGATTGAAAAATTCAAGAAAAAAATCCTTTCCTCGAGAGCGATCTGGCTAAAATTGGCAGGGAAAATGGTATTGATAAAGGTCATTCTAAGTAGATTTACCCTAAATTATGTTGTCTCCTTCCAAAATTCTCACCAATATTGAATTCCTATTGAGATCCTTTCTTTGGAAAGGAAGAAAAAACGGTGGAGGAAAGAAATTTTCTCTCATTAGCTGGAAGAAAATAAAAATGTCTCATATGGAAGGAGACCTTCAGATTAGAGATCTAAAATTCCAAAACTTGGGGATGGGAGCTAAACTCCTATGGAATTCAATCGAAACTAAACCTTCCTAGAGAAATCAAGTGCTCAGGCACAAATATTTTTTAGGCTCAATGTTACGGTGTCTAGATTCTGAACCTGTGATCAAGCAAGGTTCTCCCATATTTTCTCTCTGCAAGAAATTCCTACCTAGGTTCAAAGAATAATTATAATGTATTCTTGGTAATGGTAAAAACGTAAGGTTTTGGCAGGACTCCATCTTGGGGAAGCCTCTCATATCCTCTCGACCAAGATTCAAAAGATGGTTAGATAGTCACAGCTTAAACACGATTTGGGATATTTCTTGATGGGACCCCACCCCACCCCACCGATGGTTTTGTTGGTCTCTCCTAGAATTACCTGTAGAATTCGATGAAGAGAAGAACTAGTTTTTAGAGAAATTATCTGGATCAACGCCAGTGGCAAGAAGAGTGAAAGATCGACGAGGTTGGGGTTGCATATCTAGTGAATACACCTTTGCATAAGGTTACATGATGATCTCAGTGTTCCCAAATATGAAAAACAATCCATTGATCTAGAAAAGAGTGTGGAATGTTAAAATTCTTCCAAATATCGTCATGTTCAGTTAGATGTTGGCGCATGGAAGTATACTAACTGGAGCCAATTTAGAAAAGAGAGGATTCGGTGGCCCATTTTGATGCCCACTATGGTGTGAAAGCAAAGAAACTATTCAACATATGCTATTAAAGTGCCCCTATTCCTGAAATGTGTGGTTGTTAGAATAATAAAACCCATAGTTACCCATATTAGACATTAATTAATCATTTTTGTCTTATTCCTAGATTCCTTACTATGCTAGTTGGCATCCACTTGCACCTAGAAGTCAACAAATGCTAAAAATGGCTTAAAGAGATATTTAGAAACATCCTGGAAAATAATTTGACAACTATGAATTAATTCCAAAATAGAAAAAGCGCAGTTCTTCTTTTTCTGAAAGTTTCTTGCTTTTCAACAGTTTTAAGGCAAAATGCAAAATCTAGTATGGGAGTAATTGCCTTGTTTTTTTCCCAACTCATCCTCATTCTTTTTATCCATCCAAAAGCATGGATCTGATCTCTTTCCATCACTTATCTTCTGGTACATCTCACTCATCCAATTTGTGAGCATCTTGACATATTAGGAAAGTGATTTATGCACCTATGGGGGATTTTAACTAGTTTAGTAAGCCTTATTTGTTTCCAATTCGAATAGCATACTTATGCTTTCGAATATCTGATGTAAATATTCATTTGGAAAACATATTGCTTTATGAGGTTGGCTGATGTACAATTATTCAATACAGGATTGTGTTATGCTCCATATTCAGTCTCCTTTTTGTTGAATTTTGCATGTTAGACTAGTAATTTTGTGAGTGTAATTTATCTACAGCTTGGGATTAATTTCCACATGGTAACAAAGCCTTGATAGATCAATTTATATCCTTCTATATTGCTATTTTAGGTTCGACATCACTGATTGGGAGCGCATTCTGTTGGTTGAAGGGCATAGTTGCCGAGATATGGACCAATCTCAAAGGATCATCTTGAATATGTTCAACTTTTTCAAATGGAAGGCTGAGATGGAGATTTTGTTGAGGAGGAAAGGCCTCTACAGGGTTACCATGGAAACTAAGGTATACCCCAATGCAACTATAGAGAAAATTAAATGGCACAACAAGAGGGATGAGACCTATGGTATTTTGTGCTTGAGCATTTCAAGGGACCTCCTATTCCATCTTGATGGATTGACATCACCAAATGAGGTTTGGGAGAAGCTTGAGACTCTATTTGGAAATACAAATAAAATGAGAGGACATCAACTTGAGAATGAGCTGATCTCATTGAGTCCCAGTGAATTCAAATCCTTGTAAGCCTACTTTTCCAAGTTTAAGGCCCTAGTTCTGCAGTTAAAACAGTTTGGAATTGAAAAGAAGGAAGAAAAACTAGTATTGACCATACTTTCAAAGCTTGGTCTTGACTACCTAATGTTTTTTTGACCTTCCATGCCACCAAATTGATATCACGATCCTAGAAGATTCCTAAGCTTGTTGAATTCATGGAATCCCTCACCCAGGAGAAATATAAATTGGTAATGATGGGAACCATCAAACCTTCCAAAGACCAAGATTTGGTTGCTGGAGATTTAAGGGTGGATTCCAAAGGAAAGATGAAAGCAAATTCAAAGAAGAAACCTAAGAAAAAGAGAGACAATTCAAAGTCTCAAGAGGATCCCTCGGGCTCCAAGAAGAACTTCCGAAGAAGAAGAACAAAGGTGAAATGAGAAAGCGCACATACTGCAATAAGGGTTATCATCCTAAGATATCTTGTATGAAAAATAAAATTGACATGTTAACCCAAATCCTGGAGAAGAACAACATCTCCCTTCCTAAATTCACAAAGAAGAGGGAAGGATGATCAAATTTAGATGAGAAGGATAGATTACATGCCTTGGTTTCCAACACTTCAAGATCATCCACCTTCATCATTGATTCTAGAGCTTCAAGACACATGGTTTCAACAAGGGACACTTTATCCTCTCTTGATGATTCGAAAGGTCCAAATTTTTTTTGGGAGATGACTCTATTACTTATAGTATGGGGAAGGGTAGGATTGATCTTGACCCACTCTTGACCATGGTTCTTTCAATGATGTGGTGTATGTCCTAGATCTTGATGCTAATCTCTTTTCAATGTATCAGATGACCCACAATGGGTCTCCTAATAATTTTGTATTCTCTCCCAACGAAGTTGAAATCTCATAGATTTCAAATGGTAGATTCATAGCAAAAGGTGTTGTGGATCACAGTTCGAAGGTATACAAGTCTTCCCATTTCCTACATTTCTAAAACCCCTCTGCTCTTCTCACTCATGCTAATGGAGAAAGAAATATTTGGCATGAGATATTTGGCCATATTAACTACAAGTATCTTTTATATTTGAGTGACAAAGACATGTTCATACAGTTACCAAAGATCAAGTTTTCCAAGGGAGTCTTCCAAGGTTGCATCCTAGGAAAACACCCATAGCACAAGTATGAGAGAGCTAGTCATGAGAGAACCTCTGCACCGCTTGAGTTAATCCAGAGTAACATTGATTTTCCATTCCCTCATATTTCCATGAGTCAAGAAAAATATGTCCTAACCTTCATAGATTACTTTTCCAGGTATTGTTGGGTTTACTTCCTAAAACACAAGTCTAAAGTTTTTGACCTCTTCAAGGTATTTCAAGCCTTGGTTGAGAACCAATATGGGAGGAAAATCAAGATCCTCATATATGATAATGGTGGTGAGTATGTCAAGTCTGATTTCATCCATTATTGTGAAGATGCAGGTATCCAGATGCAATATTATATTCCCTACACACCTCAATGAAATGGTGTTGCTGAGAGGAAGAATAGAGCACTCAAGGAGATGACAACTTGTACAATGGATTCTAAAACTTTTCCACCAAATTTTTGGGCTGAAGAAATAAACTGTGCATCATATATTTAGAATAGGGTGCCTCACAAGAAACTTAATGTAATCACTACCTTCGAATCTTGGAGTGGGAACAAGACAGATGTGACCCATATCAGCATTTTTGGCTCAAAGGCTTGGGCTAGAATTCCAACTGAAAAGAGGAAGGATTTGCAACCCCAAATCCAAGAGTGCCTATTTTTTGGGTATTATGAATATTCCAAAGGGTACAATATGATCAACTTTATCACTCAAAATTTTTCATCGAAAGGAGTGTTCAGTTTGAAGAAGAGCCTTTAGCAGCAATAGAAATCGGAGAGTCCTCTTCATCACCACAACCACTGATTGTAAGTGAAGAGAATAATGAGTTTGTTGATTCTGATATGTCTGATAATGATTATTTAATTACATATTTTAATATTCCCACAAGACCAAAATGGTCATCAAGGACCATTCATGTAGCTAGGGAACTAGATGGGAATCCTAGTGACACTAGGAGGACTAGATCTCAAATTGAGAGTGCCCTTGTTGTGAAAGATCCATTCTTTAATTTGAAGTGCTATTTGATGGTTGAATTAAACCCTCACAAATATTAATATGAATAATATGATCCAATATTGAAAACAACCATGAATGAAGAATACAACTCGCTCCAGAAGAATGACACATGGGAACTAGTTGATATCCCACCAAGGAGAAAGTTAGCAAAGTGTAAGTGGGTTTATAAAACCAAATTTGCTGCTGATGGTTCAAATTTGAAATATAAGGAAATATTGGTATATAAGGGATACTCACAAGTTCAAGGTATTTATTACAATGAGACCTTTGCACCAATGGAAAATATGGACTCCACAAGGCTAGCTTTGGCCATTGCAGTTTCAAGGAAATGGGAGGTGCATCACATGGGTGTGAAGTGAGCCTTTATACATGGATATCTTAATGAATATATTTATATGCAGAAACCTGAAGGTTTTTTATCTAATCCATATTTAGTGTGCAGCTTAAATAAATCATTGTATGGGCTAAACCAAGCCCCTAGGGCTTGGTATGCCAAGATTGATGGATTTCTGCTGTCACAGAATTTTGTTCGATACAAGTCTGATCTGAATGTCTATTTGAAGATGGTTAATTAATGATTATTTTTTTGTATGTGGATGACCTATTGATAACATTAATTTCAAATAAAGATATTTCCTCCTTGAAGGATGCACTGAACCATGCCTTTTCCATGACAGATTTGGGATTGTTGAGTCATTTCTTGGGTCTCAAAATTTCTCAATCCTCACATAGAATAAAATTTCATTAGTCCAAGTATTATTTATATATTCTCAACAAGTTAAGCATGAAGTATTTCAAGCCAAGCAAGACTTGATTTCTTTCTCGAGTTAAGCTTGAAGAAGCAAGTTCTTCTCCTTTGGTAAATAATACATTGTATAGGCAGTTGATTGGGTGTTTTCTTTATCTGACTCATCCTCAACCTGACATATCTTATGCAACTAGTGTGGATTCTAGAAAAATGGATCATCCTCTTGAAATCCATTGGAAAGAATCTAAAATAATTCTGAACTTTGTTCAAGGAACAAGAACTCATGGGATTTTTTTTGCAGCAAAATACGACTTAGAGCTAGTTGGATTTACTAATAGTGATTGGGAAGGTGACAACACAGATCGAATGTCTACTTCAGGATTTTTTTTCATGCTTACAGATGGACCAATAAGCTGGTCAAGTAATAAGAAGAGTGCCATTTCACTCTCATTTACAGAGGCATAGTATAGAGGAGCCATGAATGCAGCTACTCAATGTTTGTGGTTGCAAGGAATACTTGGAGAATGTGGGATCAAATCAGATACTTCCATTGGCATATATTGTGACAATCAAAGAACCATTCAATATTTATTGATCCAATTCAAAGACAATGAACCAAACACATTGAGATCCATATGCAATATATCAGGGATCGTGTGCATGATGGTACCATTGCTCTACTCTACTACGCATCTTCAGAGAAAGTAGCAGACATATTCACCAAGGTGTTTTCTTAGAATAGCTTCAGTAATCTCAAATAATTGTTGGGGATTTTTCATCATGTGATGAAGAATGATTGATAACAATATTTCCAAAAATTTTGTTTATGTACATGTTTAAGGGAGGATTTTCCCCTTGGGTTTTTCCCTCTTTCCTTGGTTGCATGGACAAGCAGTATGTAAAGGGTGACTAAGCCTTTTCCCTAGGCCCTATAATCTGATATATTTTTTATGAAATCTTACATAAATTTAGGCTTAATGGGGGGTGTTATAATAATCAAACCCATAGTTACCTATATCAGACATTAATTAATCATTTTTGTCTTATTCCTAGATTCCATACTATGCTAGTTGGCATCCACTTGCACCTAGAAGTCAACAAATGATAAAAATGGATTAAGGAGTTCTTTAGAAACATCCTGTAAAATATTTTGACAAATATGCATTAATTCCAGAATAGAAAAAGTGCAGTTCTGCATTTTCTGAAAGTTACCTTGCTTTTCAATAGTTTTAAGGAAAAAGGAAAAAACTAGTCTAGGAGTAACTACCTTGTTTTTTTCCCAACTCATCCTCCTTATTTTTCTCAATAAAAAAGCATGGATATGATCTATTTCCATCACTTATCATCTGGTACATCTCACTCATCCAATTCATGAGCATCTTGATATATTAGGAAAGTGATTTATGCACCTATGGGGGATTTTGACTAGTTTAGTAAGCCTTCTTTTTGTCCAATTTGAATAGCATCCTTATGATTTTGAATATCTGATGTAACTATATATTTGGACAACCTATTACTTTATGAGTTTGTATGATGTACACTTATTCAATACAATATTGTGTTATGCTCCATATTCATTCTCCTTTTTGTTGAATTCTGTGTGCTAGACTAGTAAGTTTGTGAGTGTAATTGATCTACAGCTTGGGCTTAATTTCCTCAACGGTAACTTATGATTTTTCCATGTTTTTTAAATAATGAGCTACCATGAAATATTCAGCAATGTTTCATCAACTGGGAGCGAGCATATCATGGAGACTTGGATAAAAAAAGGACTCAAAATTTGTTGGTTGAAGGTTCCGAAAGTTATTTTTTGGCATATATGGATATAGAAAAATATAAGAATCTTCCAAGACAAGGCCCAACCACCTGAAAAAATCGTTGCTAAATCACAAGCTCTTATGGGAGAAATGTTGAATGTGTCTTTGTTTCCTAAGAACAATACTAAACTATCGGCCAACGAAGTTAATTGGCTGCACTCTTTCAACATTTCTGAATTAGATACATCTATGGCTAAGCAGTCGTTGGAATTTTGGGAAATACAATTGGATCAAGCTCAGTTTGAAAACTGGATGAAATGGAGGAAAATTTTCAAACTCTTGTTTTACGGAGCTTCAAAAGGGAATCCAGGGATGGCTAGAGGGGGAGGGGTCATCATTTTCCCTGAAGGGAAAATTAAAACTGAATATTACTGGAATATAGGAAATGACACAAACAACATAGCTGAAGCTTATGGGTTTTGGAAAGGACTTAAGCAATTGGAATCCAAAGGGATTGATGAAGCCATTGTGTTTGGAGACTCTCGATTAATAATCCAGAGAATGAATCGATCTAGTCAATGTCAAAACTTAATGCTAGATAGATTTATCAAAAGAATTTTCTCTATCTCAAATTAATATTTTCAACATCTAGAGTTCTTTCACATTATACGAGAGATAAATTCCAAAGTGGATCAAGCATCTAATAAGGCGATTGTATTAAGAAGAAATGAGCTCATTGTTAATCTCCATCTCTATTTGGTCTTTCCTCCCTAAGGGGAGAGGTCCTATGTATCTTATTGAACGTAATTATATCAGTTTGATTGGGCATGGTTGTTTCATAAACTGTTCACATAGCCTACTCTGGTATTTTCATAAACTAGAAGCTTGTATCTCTTTCAGTGGTTTCCTTATTGCATTGATAATATAAACCATAACCATTTTTGTCAAGAAAAAACACACAATTAATAGTTGTCAAGGTCTAAGCAAATGGCCTAGGAGGGAGTTGTGGAGTCCATATGGAATTGTGATGGAGGCATGTGAAAACACCTTGTGTAGCCACATAATATCTTATCCCTTATCTTGTATGACATCAAATAATATATAACCACTTACACCCCTTAAACCCTAACCCATAAGGCCCATAACCGTTAAATGTGACCATAGTGACCATAACCCCATTAAACCCTAAGCCTAACTCTTTATAAGCCCCCTAAATCACCCAAATCCCCTAATCACTTAACGTAAACCCGAACCCCTGAGGCCTCTAAACCTTAAGGCCCCTAACCACTAAATGTGACCATAGTGACCATAGTGACTATGTATATTATGTAAAAGATTCATATGACATAACGTGACCATAAGGTCCCTAACCACTAAAACCCCTAATAACTAATACCTTGACACCTTAAACCAAAACCTCCTTATACACCTAATTCCTAACCCCCCTAATGTGGCATTAATGGCCATAGTGACCATAACCCCATTGAACTATAACCCTAACTCCTTATAAACCCCCTAATCCCAAATCCCTTAACCCATTAACCAATTAATCCCTAACCCCTAAATCCCTTAAGTTCTAATTATTGTGACCAATGTGACCATCGTGTGACCATAGTGACTATGTATTTTTCCCAATACATACATCATAACGTGACCATAAGGAACCTAACCACTAAAACCCCTAACAACTAATCATTCAATTATGTAGAACCTTCTATCCTAAACTATCAAGATAAGTAAAGAAAAGTCCAATCCTAATGACTTTTGGAGGTGGTTTTTTAAACCACCCCCCAACTCCATAACCCCCTAATGTGACCATAATAACCATAATGAGAATAACCTCATTAAACCATAACCATGACTCCTTATAAACCCCATATGCCTAAATCCCCTGACTACTTAACCAATTAAACCCTAATTAAAATAAAAATATAATCTTCTTCATAATCATCGTCATCGACAAGGCCCTAAATTATGTCCATGAATGATAATTCAGGCCATGATAACTATTCCTAGTGCCCATGAAGAGCCTTAGAGCACACTAAAGTTTTGACCCAAAACCTATATTTTTGGCATTGAACTCGACTTGGTGTAACAAACTTTAAATGGATACCATATCCTACTCACATGACAAAGTCCCCATTTATAAGGCCTATGTAGTGGCTAAGGACCCCACAAATTATGGCTCATGAAACCTTTACTTTGGTATCATTTGTAACCATCCATGTTGTTCTAAACCTCAAAATGGCCATGCCCATATCCAACTTACATGCCAAATATTCTTTGTGGAGGGATTATGGTGCTAATTTGGGGCCCTGCGTATGGAGCATGAGCTTTAGAGGCAAATGTTAGAGCCTAAGACCATAGTTTTGACTGTATTTTAAGTCACCCATCAAGAAACATCCCCTATGCACAAGTTTTCAAAATTATGACCATGTCTCACTTGTAGACTAGATATTTTCTATGCAAATTCATGCTATGTGATGGTCAAGGGAATCGTGATGGTCCATGACCTCATAAACAAATGGTGTGAAATTAGGCCATAAATTTAAACCCTATACCATGGTGTGGGCCAAGATATCGATTATCGATGTTATAAATCTCAAAATACAAACATATCCCATTTGTAGTTGAAAGAATATTCCCTCCATAGAAATTATGTGTTGTCTCAAGGCCTTATGCGGCGCATCATTCGTGAGCCACGCTGTTACATGTAGGATATAGTTTCCATACATAGTTCTTATGTGATAGTCTAGGTTAACATGCATGGACCATGTTGGTCCCCATTTTGTCACCATTTTTGGGTCAAATACTTTACATATTAACACATGTTTTGTTACCTTTTGGCGTCTTTTGCACCATGCAGCTCACCATTCAAGCCTCAAGTATGAATGAATTTAAGGTTTATGTAGATCCTGTTTATTACTATCATTTTATGGTTTTAATGATTAAAATCAACATGATATGAAGCACATTCAATATATTAATTCATGTGTATAATTGTTTACAGGTTATATGGTCTTTTATCCAGGCTAACAAACAGACACACTTTCAGCTAGATATATGGAGAGCATATCCAGCTTGCCATCCAGATCAGTAAACAGACCGTGCATCGTTGGTAGTATATTTATGTGCGTTAAAGGCATGTAACAGCCATGAACTGTTGTGACCATACGCCAACATCTCAGCATTATCCTTCTTGTGGAAGAGCACCCATCTACTGTCTCTATGTGACACCTTGACGTCAGCTCCAATTAAGACTGAAATCATATGCCACATCGCGCACCAGAAAGGAACCAGATCTACAAAGAAGAAGGAAATGTCATATGTTAGTTTTCAATGTAATTATTTGTTATAATGACTGCCTTATCGTAAAGATAATTCGACCACTGAAGGGTCAACTTGCTCTCCCTCTATCAATAATGTATATATAGGCGTCGTTATGTGATTTAGAAGACAAGTCTTTTATTTGATATGTGATCAGTCAAGTTTTAAAACTCTATAATGCTACCCTTGTTGATTTAATGAAATTTCTATTACACTGTGTATGATTGTGTTTCATTGACAAGGCATCGCTCTGTTTGCTGGGAGGGCCCCCCGACAACCAGATTTTTACATCTTTGTGTATTTCTCTTCTCTGTAACTAGAATAGTTTTTGTTTATGCAATTTCATTTCTGTAATCGTTTATGATAAATTCTGTAGCATAGATTTTAGTTTAATACCATACTGATTTTGTAGCTTTCATTTATAAGTTAGCAACCGGTTGCGCCTAGAATAGTTTCCAAATTCTTTTGTAAAGTCTTTACAGTTCATTGTTTGATTTCTATACTAAAATTCCTTTGATTAAATCATAGTAAATTTAGTTTTATTTATTTTTGTTTTTGTCATGAATTTGCTTAAGAGTATTTCAGTATGTTCGATGATGTAACTTCCTTTTCAAATTATGAAATTAGCTTAGGTTATATTGTTATGGAATTCAATCACTAAGTAGATTTATTTATTGCTTTTACATTTCATTAGCATATGCATGAGACAGTTTCCCTCAATAAATCATCTAGATTCACTGTTTTCTTGAAGTTTTACCATTTTCTTCATACAGACTATCATTTAAACATCCTGTCTCACCCCTTATACAGACCTTCATTTCAACCTGATATCTAGTCGCGCATTCAGTCCCGTGTGTCTTTAAATATCTTTTGAGCTTATCTTCTTAGTTTTCTGATTCTTCCTTGATAAGTAATGGTTAGATAATGATTGTATTTTCTCTTAAGATCCTTATATGAGATTGTTTAGACTCCTTGTTAAATCATATTTCTCTTTCTTCTTCTCTCTTTTTACCTTATGCCTAGGAATTATGTCATGTAATTTAACTCACTGTATTAATTTGTAATTGAACCTTTAATTTAAGTTGCTTATTTGTATATGAGCTCTAAGTTACATGCATTAATAGATTAAGTGTTTATAATACAATTTTTTCTCATAATCACGTAATTATTAAAGGGATTTATAAGATAGAATTCAAATCACCTTTATAAGTTTTCAGTTTTTCCATAAATCTTGTCTACTCTCTATAAATCACCTTTATAAGTTTTCAGTTTGTCCACAATACTCTCTACCTTCACATATATTTTGTAGCAACTATAAGCCTACCAACCCCGATCGATAATTAAATATTAGGTGAATTATTCAAGACAATATTTTTCCCAACAGACCATCAACCGCATAGAAAATTAATATAGCATAAGACCATAAATTTAGTGTGTGGGCCATGTTATAGGCCACAATAATCACCCTTATCAATGTTACACATATTGAAATGGCCACCATATCTCACTTGTAAGGTAAAGTAATTATGTCGAGGTCCCTACACAAGGACCATGACAACATAGGGTCCTATATTTTTCCTTATACCATGGAATGGTCCTCAATATCCGTCCCTAGTGTGCCCCTCCTCAATGTGGTGGCTACATATCACATGTAGGAAGCTAAGGATTCACTACAGAGACCCTGTGCAATGACGTGGGTTATTATGCAAAGACCACAAGACCCATTAACAAATGTTTTATCCCAACAACATGGGTTTTGGCATCAAATGATGGATTAATGAAGAATCGGAACTAATGATGGGCACCAAGAACCATGTCTAGTGTTCTAATTAACTTCAAAACTAGCACCATATCCCACTTCCAAGCCAAATATTCCCTATGGAGGGTCAATATGGTGGTTTGGGACCACACACATGTAACATATCTATAGTAAAATCCTATAGTGTAAGGTCCTATATTTTTCATTATACCATGGAATGGTCCTCAAGTTCCATCCCTAATGTTCCCTTCCTCAACTTATTGGCCATATCTCACATGTAGGAAAAGGATTCCCTACATAGGCCCTACGCAATGATGTGGGTTACTATGCAAAGAACATGAGCACCATAGGAAAATGTTATATCCCAACAACATGGGTTTTGTTATCAAATGAAGGATTAGTGACCAAGAAGAATCCATAATGTGACAAATCTCAAAATAGCCACCATATCCCTATGACAGGAAAAAGGTGGACTAGGGCCTCATGGATGGCCTATGTAGAACCCAAAATCCACATGTTATAGACTAAAACTCCGTATCTTCACCCAGTAACATGAATTGGGTCATGAGAACCATCCTTGGTGTACTAAACCTTCAAATGTGATACCACATCTCAATCACATGCCAAAGATTTCTTATGCATGGGATATGTTGTGGTATTTTCAAATGTGATATAACCACCGCCCCCAAAAGTCCAAATTCTCATGACTTTTAAGGGAGGTTTTTTAAAAATTGGCTTAAAAGGGACCTTTAGGGGGGTTTGAGTCACCCCCCCAAAAAAACAAATTCATGACAAATGCACTTTTGAGGGAGGATGCATCACAACCTCCCCAACAAGTCCAAATTTCAATAACTTTTGGGGGCTACTTTAAAACAACCGTCCCCAAAATCCCAGTTATCATGCCATTTAGGGGCGGATTTCAAACAACCACCCCCAAAAGTCAAAATATTATGACTTTTGGGGGCAGCTTGAAAAGAACTGCCACCAATAGTTCATTTATCGTTACCTTTGGGGGGTTTTTAAAAACTTCCTAAAAAATAACCTTTAGGGGGAGTCTTTTGGACCCCCCCCACCCCAAATCCCAACGGGACTTTTTTTTTGGGGCGAGGGGTGTAAGAACCGCCCCTAAAAGTCCTGAGAATTGGAATTTTGGGGGGTTTT